>JAUEJL010078507.1:0-15557 GCA_032274825.1 Drosophyllum lusitanicum
AAAGCTAAAGTTTGTATTCAACCCCCCCTTCTACAAACATTTGTTGTTGCGTACTCAATCTGGGACTAACAGTTTGTATATTTGGGTATCAAAGTTCTTTTATTTTTTGCTAGGTTAGGGGTAAGTTACCTATTGTCATAGGTAACTTGCATACAATGAACCAAATTTGTAAGTTATGTGTATTTTTAGATACAAAATAAAGTTGGTTGCATACAATGACAATATTGGCATAGTTTGTTGTATTTTCGTGCAATTTGCCCTTAATATAACCAGATAACAATTATTAACCATATACTCATTCTAATATCAACCAAATTAGGTTTTAGGTTTAGAAGTTTATTTATCTCAAAATTTGTAAATTCTGAGCTATGAGGGTGAGCGTGAGTAAAGAGTGGTTGAGAATGAGACGCAATGTTCACAATTTAGAATTCGTGAGACCGTAAGTGAATCTTTGTTTTGTGTTTCCTGGATTGGGTTGTTACTGCCGTTCTTGCTCACGGCTTCAGCAATCGTGGACGACTTAATTTGATGAGAGTGATAATGGGCTTAATTGAGTTGTGGACTTATTCATGAAGGAGACGTGTAACCTGGGAGTCTAATTTCTGCACATTTAACTTTCCGCCCTTTACTTTGACAATTTGATGAACATGTTACAAATCGAATGTTTGTCAAAATTTAACCAAATTTGTATGTTATGATCAAGTGATACTTACTTTAATGTGTTACAATGCTACAAAACCATATTATTTATCAGACAAATGGTGTATATTGTTAGCATCACCTAACTTAGGTGTTATCACACTCACATACCTCCTTATTAAATATACATTAAAATGATTAAAATACCCTTTATTAAGGAGATATGGGTTCTTGATAGTATGAGATATATATGTTTGCTTGTTGAAAAACTGAAAAGTCTAGAAAATACGAGGCAATGTTGTGTATAGGACATGTGGTAATATATTTATTTTTATATGTGATACTGCTTTATAACATTGCTAAACAACTGCAATATATACATCCTTCTTAGCAAAAACGGTCATTCTTTTACTTGTTGTCTTCTTTTTAGTTCAACCCTATAGTGCATAGAGGAATTTTGGAAGTCGATGTAAAGTACTTCTTGTTTCTTTATGTATGAAATTAGACTATGAGTGTTACATGTGCAATATCTTATAATGCAAGATGAAGAAACAAACTTGTCACCGGTGTCTAAATGCATATAATTATTAATGTTTTTCACTTTTTCTAGTTAAGAGCCGGTATCACCCGCTATGATAATATTGCTAATTTAACCATGTTTGGAGTCATGTCTGTCATTCATAATTGAATTTTGATTTATCATAACTCATTATGACACATTGTGACCTGTTAAAGTCTATTACAACATGATATGACATCTTATAACTCATTATTTATTGAACAATACATTTGATAACTCATTATAATTCAAAAAATAATCAGTTTAGATATAATACGGTCCATTATAACCTACTATGACATCCTTTGACCCATTAAGATCCTTTATAACCTAATATGACATTTTATGATGAATAAAGATCCATCGGCACAAACGATGATCATAACGACTTGTTAGGGTCTTATATAATTGCTTATGATACATTTGACCTAAAAGATCTATATAACATAATATAACACATTAAGATCCAATGACATTTCATTACACGTTAAGACCTCACTAGGATATAATATATAACACCTACATAGATATTTTATAATCCACTACAATCCAACTTTTGGTAACCCAATATGACATTATGTGACCCATTAGACTCATTAGGACTCAATACAACTCATAATAACTTATTATAACTCAGTCTCGTATCTTTTGAACCACTAAGAATTAAGATCCTTTATCATTAAATATGAGTTCTAATGACTTTTTAAGAACAATTAGTATCCAAAAGAATATTTATTGTAATTTGTATCATACAAGTTATTCTTTATTAAATTAGCTCATGAGGACTTGATGTATCTTGTAGTTGACCTAAATATGCAGTGATGTATGTATTTAGTTGTAGGCACATAGGTTGACACAAATAATAAGGAGATAGAGAGGAGAAATAGTAAGATAGAAAATAAAGGGAAGGTGAAAAGGCATAGATGAAGTACCGTGAGGAACAACTTCAAAAGGAAGTGCATAAATACATAAATACAAGTTATCATTTAATTGTCGATATTGGTTTACAATGATAGTTGCTTATTGAATCTTTGTTTGTAGAATGTCAAGGAATTACACTTCCAAATAACGAGCCAAAGTTATCTCACTTCCTTTTTGTGGATGATGTAATTTCTTTGGGCAAGTGGACGACATCTAATCAGTGTTTTCAAAACCGGACCGGTCCAACCGGGAACCAAACATGCCTACGGTTTAAATCAGTCCGGAAAACCGTCCTTAAAAAACAGTCCGGTTATCAATGAACCGGCGAACCAGACCAGACCGATGAACCGTCGAACCGGAAATTTTATTGAAATTCTACTGTTTTTCAATCGTAAGGCTCCAAGTAGAAAAGGTTTGAATATTCGATAACAATAATTCTCATCTTTCAATTATTACAACCTATAGCTAGTAACATATGAGTGACTACAAACAATAATTCTCATCTTTCAAGAATTATTTTGTTTTTATGTGTTTTATGAGAGTATATTTTTAGAAATCAATATTTTTTTTGTTTTTAAATAATTATGACATCATCCAGTTTTTCCTTCCGGTTCAACCGGTCGGACCGGTCCGACCAATAAACCAGTAGGATGACGGTTCAATGCCCGGTCCGGTATTCAAAACATTGCATCTAATGCAATTAATTTAACACAATTGCTAAGATGTTTCCACCTTTCTTCGGGTTTAAAGGTTAACTATGCTCGGAGCAAAGTGTCTGGTGTTGGTGTCGTAATGATGAGGTTCAAAACCTGGCATCATTCCTAAAATGTGATCATGCAACATTACCTTTTACTTATCTTGGCTTGACATTGGCTACGTATATGGGTCTTGCCAAAAACTAGAAACCGATATTAGATAAAGTTGGTGATAAGCTTTCTAAATGGAAAGCTAAAAAATTATCTTTTGGTGGGAGGGTTGCTTTGTGTAAATTGGTATTAGCCGGTATTCCTTTAAACTAAATTATTGAGTCCATTAAAAAGCTTATAAGGAAATCTTTTGGGGAGAATCGGAGACCGGCAATATAAAGATATGTTAGGTGGATTGGAGTAAAATGACAACCCCTAAAAATCTTGAAGGTCTCGACATTGGCTCAATAAAAGCGGAAAATATTTCGCTTTTAACTAAATGGTAGTAGAGATTGAAGACAGATACTTTATGGGCGAAAGTAATTTGCTCAATTCACGGAACCACTGGAAGGGACTCCTCTAATCCTCTTCAATTGCACATCCAAGAATATTAGGTGTTTGGCGTAACATAGCAAAAATTGGTAATACACTTGTCTCTCTTAATCTTAATTTGGATGAGTTTTTTCTACTAAAACAGTAGGGAATGGGGTTAATATTCAGTTTTGGATTAGTGTTGTGATTCACAAACTATGTACATTAGCTATGAGATTTTCTCACAGGACTGATGTAGGGGCAATTTGGAGATGGTTTTGATCACAAAATACATATGGCACAGTTCTCGGCACAAATAATGGCACTAGAAAATTTTTTAAAACATGTTTCAGTGAATGATAGTAGAGATCTATGGAGGTGGGAAGGCGATCCAACTTTAAAACATGTTTTAGTCAAGTCTCTATGCTGCATCATTGATAGTTTGGCTAATAACTCTCCTTCAAACAAATGTTTTTGGAATAAGTGGTTACCCCCTCGAATTAATTGTTTTGTCCGGAGAGTTTTGTTGAATTGTATACCCACAAGAGTTAATATTTGTATGTGTGGCATCTCGATTTCTACAGCCTTATGTCCTAAGTGCGATTCAGATTTAGAGATAAAGGAGAGTATATTTTATGCTCATGTGGTTAAAGAGGTATGGAAATGGCGGCTAAACTGGTGTAATTTAATTGTAGATCAGTATTCCTCATTAGAGCATATGATTTGTGGCTTGTTGTATTGTGGTACATCGAAGAAAAGGAAGAACTTTTTGGAAGTAGCGGTAGGCAGCCTCGTATGGTTCGTTTGGAAAGTTAGGAATAATATGGTATTTAATGGACAGAGGTTCTCGGTTGCATTGGTGGTGGATGAGATTCAAGTAATGCTATACACATGGATGAAATATAGTGCCAAAATAAACAATATAGTATGGTCTATGTGACGTTGTAATCCTATTTTTATACTCTAACTCTTGTAAACTCTAGTTACTAGCAACTTGCTAGTAGTTTTTAAATATATATTTTATGGTTGCTAGGGATGGGTGATGGTCATGCCGAAACTCTCTCTTTAGTTAACCTTTTTTTTGTTAAAAACATGGAAAAACTACTACTCAAAGTATGTCCATCTGAAATCCTCTAAAGATTATTTGTTTGAAATCTGTGTTAAAGCGAGTCGATAAAAAATCCACCAAAATTTTATCCATCAGAAATATTTGCAATTGTATGTCTGTTGAAAATTTGTCTTGAAATTATATTTCGCATACTCATTTTAGTGACCTTTGTGTTTCACTGGAAATCTATTAGACCACTTGCAGTGCCTTGTCATGAGTCACGATGACAATCTTGTCATCACAACATGGTCCATCGTTCACCTCGTCATCCACTAGGCCTGCCCTGTCGTCCCTTTGTCAATATGTTGCTTGTTGTGCAAATGACGAGCTGAGCACCTCGTTACCTTTTTTATATTTTTTTGAAATATAGCCGTAACAATGGTAAAAAATCGAGATATATATATATATTTTGAGCCACTAGTTTCCCTCTTATATTTGTTTCAAAAAATTACAAAAATGTCTCATAGCTCCCAAAGCAACTCCGACAACACCCGGTTTTTTCAGCAAATGTTAAACTACTTGTCAAGATCGACGAGTAAGAACTCGCGTACTCCAACCAAAATACTTAACCCAACACTTTCCTGAGCAGTGGAATGAACGATTTGATGCCCTGAACAAAACCGTATGGTGTTGGATGACTTTCAATTTTTTTCGCTTCATACGAAGGGGATCTCAGAGGGGGTCTAGGAGTTGAAGAAAAACAGACCCAACAAAAGTATTTTCCCGACCGACAAACTAGTTTTAAATGTATTCCTTTAATTTAGTGTTTTTTTGTTGGGTTTAGTTTCTGAAAATATATCAAAGTTGTCACATTTTGCTATTTAATTTTAATGTATTCAACTTTGTAAATTACCATTTAATGTACTAAAGTTATAATAATTTAGTATTAAAAAATAGGTTACTTGCAAGTCACCATTTTTCTCAATACACCAAATGGTAGATATCTGAAACTTTAGTACATTAAATGATAGTTTTCAATAATAATCTTGTATTAAAAATAAATCAAAATAAGAAAATTACATGTTCCCTACAAACAAGTTTCCCAATACACTAACCAATATATTTTGATACTTAGGTATATTAAAATATTAAATAAATGGTAGTTTTTAAAATTAGATATTTAAATTGTAATGGTTGTTTGAGATCGTTTAACATGTTCCATTGTTATATTGTTGTTTGAGGTCTGAAAAACAGCAGGTTTTAAATATTACCTGGAAATACCGGGTGAAATACAAAAATACAGCGAATACCCTGGTAAAACTTTTTTAGGCTTTTTGTGGCGACAATTTCGCCGCTAAAAGTCACTATTGTCGCCGCAAAAGACCATTAATAATTTAAAAAATAATAAATATCATCGCCGCTAAAAGTCACTATTTCGCAGCAAATGGCCATTAATAATTAATAATATTCAAAAAATAATTAATATCGTCGTCGCTAAAAGTGACTATGTCGCTGCAAAAGGCCATTAATAAATTATTATTTATTAAAAATAATTAAATAAAAATTTTATATGTCGCTGCAAAAAGTCATGTTGCAAGATCTAGGTCCCGTGTCCTTTGCCGTTAAAAGTAAAAAATTACGCTGCAAAAAAGTTTTTGCCACGATTTTTTTGTGGCGTATTATTTGCGACGATGTTTTGCCGCTAAAGGTTTTTTGAGGCTACATGTTAGCCTTTTACGACGATAATTTACGCCGCAAAAAGGCGTTTTTGTAATGACTTTATTTATATTTTATTACATTTTAAATGTTTTAATCTCGTAACACATTCCACTAGTCTTTTATAAATCAAAGTCAGAAAAAATATTGCTTTACACCAACCAAAGCAGGAAAAATGTTTTCTTTAATTTATGCATATAACTTATAAATATGATGATGGAAGACAACTCGATTGTAGCTGTTTCTTTTGGACTTGGGGAGACTTTAAGTCAACCGTTGCAACTTGTTGCTACTTAATTCCCCCCAAATTCAGGTCGCCTAATCAGACATTTGTGATTTATCTACCTACTAGGCTACTATCTTTATGAAAATATTAAAAAACTAATATTTTAATCATAAATTCAATAAACTTCTAAATGAATTTGAATAGGTATATATATATGACCTAATATTTTACTATATATTTTAGGAGAGTAAGTAATAACCATACTGTGGATAACTCTAAAAATAATATAATTTTAATTTTAAATAATAAGTAAAAATAACATGTAATTAAAGTTGAAATTAAATAAACTACTTTTTTTTAAAATCAAAATAATGAGAGAAAAAAGGCATAAAAATGAAAAGTTTAAATCAACTATAAGATGATTTTATTTTAATAATTGTCCTGATATTTTAATTAGATCTGAGCTTAATTAAGCTTGCAACAATCAAGGAGATCGGTATCTAATTAAATACTAGCAATGTACTCACGTATTACAGCGGCGCTAATAATCATTTGTGCTCGACAACATGTTTGATTTAAAGAATACATGGTATGGTATGTGTGGAATGCAGTATCAGAAAATAGAATATGCTAAAAAACATATCAATTTTCTTTCTCTTTTTTCTATTTTCTTTACTTCTTTTTCTCCGATCAACCTTTTATTAGTTATTAAAATAGTATTTAAAAAATAATAATATAAATTATTTAATAATTAGAGAAAAAATAATTGTACCATAAGAATTGTATTGATGTAAGTGATTTAACAAAAATTAAATTAATTAGACGGTTGTTTTCATGTTTAATGATTTATAAAAGCAACAGTTGCTATAAATTAGTTGTGGTAAGTAAGGAAATGATTGATTAGATTATTACTGTAAGTGTTTGTATCTTATGTATAAAAACATATACTACTTAAAATTAAGTAGTCTTAAAAATTTTAAGTGAGAGAAAGTTAAATAGTTTATAATGTTGTATAGATAGATGAAATGAGCATCTAATGTCATTTTTTCGATATCATTTATTACCGGTCATGCATGCATGCCCGTTCTTTTATTTATATATTATTAACCACTAGCATCGTACCCGTGCAATGCTGCAGTGTCGAATAGTTTCTGTTTTACAATATGCCACTTTCAAGAATGTAATGATATGTTATTCGCGCGATTTAATGTCATAAAAAAGTTGTAAACATGCCCATTTTTTTCTGTTTTTCTTTTATTTGCATTAACGATTTTATTAATTTTAAAAATAAACTCTCAAAGACATTTAAAAAAAAAAGATTTATATTTATAAAATAAGGAGAGAAAAGTTAATAAGATTTTAGAAATTGTGTTGATATGATGTGGGTGCATAATTGTATTTGTGTGAGAGAGAGTGTTAGTTGAGGGAGTATATTTTAAATGAATAAAAAGTTAAAGTAAATTAGGAGAGAGAGTAAAATGGTTAAAAATTGAGAGGATAAGATTAATTTATATAAAATGAAAGGTAAAGATATTAAATTTTAAGAACTCTTAAAATTAGAAAGTAGAAAGAATGTTAAATGATTTATATAGTAATTATATATATCTATACTATTATATAAAGCATTTAAGCTTTTTCCTTAAAACTCTTAAATTTTAAGTCATTTAAGATTACTATTCTACCCCCATCTACCAAAAAATGATTCCATAAAATAAACTTAATAACATTCATTTTTCATAAATTCCAGAATATTCCCTTTCCATAAATTCCATTGCAAAACTTACAAAACAGAATATTCCATAAACTTAATAACATTACATAAATTCCAGAAAGGGAAAATATATAATATTCTCTTTTCACCTGTTAAATAAAAATTACAAAATTACATCTAAATTTCATTTCCTTTTCACCTGCTAAATAAAAATTACAAAATTACGTCTTGTGTGTCCTCTTGATTAATACCTACCAAAACAACTCTTTACAAACCATTTTTATTCACCGTCGCCGCATTGCGCGGGTACCCCGCTAGTGTATATATATATATGTTTGAGGGAAGCATCTTGGTTTTCATCAATCTTGAAGCATGAATTAAGAGTTTTTTATAAAATTTATTAAAGTTTAATTAATCTTTATAAAGATTATTTAACCAGTTTGTTAATCTTGGCTTGAGGAGTTGAAAATCAATAACAACAACAATACTCAATTCAGCAAAGAGCAGGGTAAGAAGAAAATATGATGTAGACAGTCATACCTCTACATGTAGATAGAGAGGTTACTTCTCTAGAGAGCTCCGGCTTAAAAAGAAACGGCACCCAAAAGATCCTACAATGTATTAATATTATTGTTGTTGTTATTTATTAAATATTTTATTTATTTTGTGTGACACTCTTTAAGTATTATTTAATTGAGGAGTTAAAATCATTTGACCAAAAACATAAGATTTGAATTACCAAAACATAAATTTAGTACAAGTAGGTTTTGTCATGTCTTGGATCCTAGGTTAGATCGAATCTAAAATAAAATCAAGATTTCTAGATTATCCCGAAGAGTGATATTATTCATGGCATATCCCCTATTTCAATCTAGGTCATGTCTAACGTACTACTTTTGTAATGTTTATCAACCTAAATAACAACCACCCAGATGTAATATTTAGATTTGTCTATGCTAACTCTCTATAAAATATGTTTTAGTCTAACATTAACCTCGAAAGTGAGGGCCCAGATCGAGCTTAAAGATGTCTATCGATGTAAACGGTTTGAAGAATGTGTCTCGTGTGATGGAGTTTAGTATGATCTATTCAAACACGAATTGATTTTATTGATACAAACGGTCTTCGAGATTTGTCTTTTATGATGAATTCAAATAAAGAAGAGGATATCTTCCAAGACAAACTCTCAAGTTGTCCTAGATTAATGTTTTTTCCGAAGCTGATTCAATGATCATTGGATCAGGAGTAGGCCATTTCAACAAAGCCAATTTTCTTGGTTTAGTGTTCTGATGTGTCTTCTACAAACACTACAAATCCCATTTTGGATTTTGGGTTACATGTAAACTGATTTGTCTTGACTATCACTCCCAACAACTGTATAGAGTGTGAGGTGGATTTTGGGTTACATGTAAACTGATTTGTCTTGATTATCACTCCCAGCTACTGTATAGAGTGAGAGAGAGCGAGTCCCCAACGAGATCACGAGTTTCGAAATAGTTAAAGTTCTCTTCTTTTTTTCACACTTTATCGACAAAATGGATTGTGCCTCTCTTATTTTCTTCTTCACCATGTAAACCACATTTTGGTGAAATATCAAGACGACTACGAATTACACCTTTGATCATAAGATATAAAAACCCTCGTTTCGATTTGACATGAACTATATTATTTCTATGTCAAGCATCAACTTGTCCGTATACGAGTTAGGATATATCTGCTAGCTACACTCATTAAAAGTAAAGTGCCGACTTACTCGCAGATGCTTTAAACGAGGAGTGTTTTAGTCACATTTAATGCTTATTCGTCTAAAATGTATATAAGTATGATTATCAGCTTGATATTGTTATAACATTTTTTGTTTCTGTTGGTTACATCACATCGAACTCCTCTCAACTTCTGTCGACATTTTTAACACCTCGTGAAACATCAATGCATGATAACAAACAAGTAGCCATGAAACTAATACATCACTACCTTAAGGCATGATTTAGGAATCATCAGGTAAATGACCCTCACACAAGGCACTTGCAAGTTGTAACCTTTGGTTAATTCTTCTCAAAAAGAAAAATAAAAAATAAAAACTTGAATGTGGAATCATGCTGCAACGACCAAGTCAAAATCGGAAATTCTAGACAATGAGTACGCAACTTTCATTACATGTGACGAAAATCCATTACATTTCTTCATGTTTGCGAACAATACCGACTTAGATTATGAATCTATGACAAACAACTTGCACTGTCGTGCACACCAAAAGGTTCGAGACAACTGGATCCTAAACTCAACATCCATCATTCCATTTTCAAGAACGAGATCTCTCCCTTGCCGCCGGTGACCTACTGCATAACCACAATACAAAACACTGTGAGCGTAACAGAAAACAACAGTTTCCTACAAAATCAAAGGTGAAAAATGGAGGAGCGCTAGCAAATTCAAATCGCCTCATTGGCTAAACTTTTTATTTTTACCGACTTAGAATGTTAACTGATGAAAATTGTCACCTAGAAAAGAATATTAATGTGAATACTAAAGTTATTATTTATATTTTTTGTACTTATCAACAATATGAAAGCAAGCATCAACTATAGCTTGACTAGAAAAATAACAAGAAATTTTATGTAAAAAACATAAAAGTTAGTTTCTCAAAAAGGATTTAGGAGAAATATTATCATTAAAAAGTTCTGCAAAAGTAACTTGTAGTTGCATTGGGCATGACCTTGGTGTAGTGTGCAAACTTACCACTAAACTAGCCTTCCAGTTAATGAAGAACCCAAAAAAACATATATAAGTTACTGAATATCTTAGTACTGGTTGAAAAATGCATGGCCCGGTTGGGTTTGACCCAAAAAGGCACAAACATTTTGTCTTTTTAAAATATTTACATAGATAATTATTGTGTTATTTATGACTACAAAACAATATTATTACAATAATAATCTATATCTCTGAATAAAACAACAAAAATTTGCGTGAATTGAAAGATTGTGCGACTTCCAAACCATTAGACCCATAGTCATAGCAAAAAAGAAAATTTTACCAGAGCATTTCACCTGGTTGAGATAAAACACAACCAAAAATGTAACCAATTCACACAAGTAAAACAGGTTGAGATTTGCAAACTCTGCTATATACAGTTGCACTTGATCAGATACAGTGATGTGATTGATGATAACTGAATGTTGTTTCTGATCAAGGGTGGCTTTACTTACAAGAAAACATACATACCTGCGGTATCGCTCAGGTGGGCTTTCAGCTCCACTATAGCCAGGACTGTCACGCATATCCTGTTTGGCATCAGGGCTTGCTTCACGAGGAGAGTCATAAGGGCTAACCCGACCCTCGCTCCGAGGACTCACGATTGCACCATGTTCATATTCAGGGCTGACCCTCTCCTTTGGGATGGACCCGCGATCATGGCGAGGACTCCTTTCCCTCTCACGATAATCAGCATTCCGGGCCCTTCCTCTTGGACTTGGGCTAGCATCACGAGTGTTTCTGTCTTTTCCATTGACACCTGGGCTAGCACCACGACCGTAGTCAGGGCTGTCACGGTCCCTTCGGCGTGGGCTCGGGCTACGACCTCGTCCACGACCATAATCAGGACTGGCCCGGTCCCGTCCACGTCCATAATCAGGACTTCCCCTCTCTCTCCTATATGGGCTCCTGTCATCACTTCTCCTACGAGGTGACCTCTCACGGCCTCCATTAGGGCTATTCCCGTTCCTCCTATCATCATCATCTTTAATTGCATATTCAACAGATATAACCCGATCCATCAGCTTGCTGTACATAAAAAAAATATCTGTCATTCAAGTGTTTTGCTCTACAAACTAGCATAAGTGCTCTACTGCAAGTTGTAATCTAGAGGTAGCACAAAAAGGGTTACGCTTTATTCGTAATATATAAAATTAATCAAATAAAAAATAGCAAAAAGAGGAACAGGTCAGATGGGTGTGGAAGTCACACATGGTGTATATTCAATGCTTACTGCCTCCTCAAGTGTTCTATTAATATTAATTAAATTTTTAACATTTTAACATAGTTTTTGTAATATTTATTGCATTAACAATATTCAAAGTGGACAAAAAAATCATGTTTTTATGCAATAAGAGAAAAAGAAGAGTAATTACCTCATATTTGTAGATTCAAGAGCTTTGGTGGCATCCTCCTGCAACTCATACTGTATAAAAGCGAAATTCCTTCTGATCCGTATGTTCAAAATCTTACCATAAGGATCAAAGTGCTTCTCCAAATCCCTTGTCCTAGTATTGTATGGATCAAAATTGATAACAAACAGGGTTTTAGAAGGCCTTGAATTAGATGAAGATTTTCTAGAGCTTGCAGGTTGTCTGACGTTGCGTTCTTGCTGCCAGAATTAAGCAAGAGAATAATCAAGATCTTGAAGGGGAAAAAATTATAAATAGGGCAGAAAGATTAACTTTAAATGTATGTTACCTTTGTCCACTCAACACGAAGTCGGCGTCCCTTCCTACCAAATTCATAGCGGTCAAGTGCACGAATTGCATCTTCAGCATCCCTTTCATCTTCCATATAGACAAAAGCGAACCCTGTAAATGACCAAAAGATATAAGTCAGAAACAAATGCCACTGTGTAAAGCATGAAAAAACCTACTATAGAACCCAACATTAAAGGATACTATCCTCCGAGTTGGCCAATTTTCCACCCCAAATTTGCATACACTGTTTATAGTTTCATCCTATAAAAAAGACCAATCTGTTAAAGCTAGGTAAATCAGCAACAGACCTTGTGCAATGAACTAAGAGATGTCATGGAACTAGAATCCAAGGTGGAATGGATGGATGGATGGTTGTCTCATGGCAGAATAAGTAAAAAAGGTGCCTTCACCATCTATTCTGTTGCCTCTAGCTCGTAACATGAGGACTGGACTGGGCAAAAGCCACGTGGAATGAAAGGCAACAATGTCTGTGGTGAATGTGTGATGGTGATGATGATGATGCCAAAGTGGATCGGTATCGGAATCAGAATCAGAATCGGAATGGCTCTTCTCAGAAAGAAGAGGAAGCGCGTCATGGCCTGGAAATGGAATGCATCCAAGGGAATCCTGCGCCAAAGAATTATTTGAGTATGGGGGTTTTATACGTCAATAATCATCATACTCTTCTTTTCTTAAACACATCCGAACACCCCCATAAAAGAAGGAACGGCAGCTGGCGAAGTCGCGTGACTTGGAAGATGTTGAGATCACCACCTCCCCAACATGGAATGCACTGAGTTTTCGTTTTGTAATCCTTGTGGCCCATTCGTGTCATGGTATGGATCACATTTGATATTCTTACTTACCAACAAATCGTAGAGGAATATGTGCATGTACAATTGTAATTAGATTGTTCAAAAGAGCCGTATATAACAAAAATTCTATACATAACCGAAGCATGTATGCAATAAAGAAAAATTGTAACCTTATGCAAATTTGTTGATTAGTCCCACTCTGCTTCTAAATCAAGTCAGGCTATTACAAGCTAAAAAAGACTATTTAATCGTCATTTTCATGTGATGAAATAAAACCAACCAAAGCTCCATAATAGAAGAACTTCTAACTTCTGTGTATATGTAGAACTACATAACAATCATTTGCTAGATACTTATAAAGAATGCATCATTAAAAAAGTCCCACTCTTCTTTAATCTTTTATGAACGTTTTAAATATTTGATGTAAAATCTGATTGAAAATTGATACTATTTCGAACTTCCTTCCAATGCTTACAGATGGCACAAGTAAATATAATTAGCAATAACTCGAGGGGAACAAAATGACAAGATAAGAGCAAGAAAATAAACAATCCAAATTACCAGACTTCATATCCACTCTATCAACTTTTCCATATTTTCTAAAAAGTCTCTCCAGTTCACCCTGTCGTGCATCAAACTCAAAGTTGCCACAGAAAATAGGCCTCATTTTACCTTCAAAAAGAGGAAAGCACTTTGGTAAGCCTGTATGTAATTAATATCAAATATAATAAATAAGAATTCGATAAAGAGCACAACATGCATCATGCATAAACAGATTACAGTGAGTGACTCCAGTAGTGGGCTATATACGAGTAAGAGATAAACCAACATCAGTAAGGGGCTATATATGTGTAAGAGATAAACAAACATCAGCAAGAAATAAAGACCGATAGTCATAGATGCCCAAAATCAGTAAATACATAACATCACAATGCCCTCGAAGTGTTGATCAGATCATCGGATACAATGACAAAGTAGACTTGAATCAATTGATATTGTCTCCTCGAACAAGATTCAAACAATAAGCCTATGATTGGCTGGAGAATGTATAATTTCCCATCACAAATGCAATCAGACAGATTAGATAATAGAATTAAGTTATATAAGCCCAAATATAACAAGTGTTGTTGATCTATATTTAAATAGTTATCAGATAATACAAGCTTGTGTATTCTAAAGAACATGAGTATTTGATGTCAATTATAATTCCAAAAAGTCTATGCATGATAGATCTGCCTTCACCACCAAACAACCATCTGATAATTTTCTTTAATAAAAAGACAAGTTTCCAACCAGACTACATCAATAGAAAATATAAGCCAAGAAAGTGCCGAAAACACAAACCATAAAATAAGCTCTTGAAATTAGTCATAACAAGTAACGAATCATCTCATAATTAGAAGCAGTTAACAGAAATTTGCAGCAAAACGCAGGTCAACGGATAATAAAATATAATCCAAGTTTTGTTTGAGCCAACAAATTTCTAGATCTAGCCGTTCCTCGGATATATACGTAAGATTGGAACACAAAACTGGACGCAGAATCAAAAGAAAACATGATTGAGGTTCAAATCACCATCAGATCACATACTGTACAAGCATTCAGATGTATTATTAACGCTACTAAAAGCTAACACGTTAAGTAGGAAATCGTAAGTCGAAATTAGAGATTACTTGAGGATTGATTGGACAGTTGATGCGTTACCTCCAGAAGCCAAATTTGCAAAACCCTAATTTGCAGAGAAGAAAGGAGACCGCTGAGGATAAACAATCTTGAGAAATCGACGGCGAATAAGCTCGACTTTCTATATATGGTATGTAATATACATTAACCTACCCTAGCTTTATTCACCTGTATGAAATTGGCCCCTTCAGTTTATTTTGTTAGTTCGATGTTTCGACTTTTGAGGCTCCATCCCTTTATTTAGTAACACAATTACCGATACAAAACAAATTTGAAACACGAAGAGGTTGGGTTAAGAAATATGGGCTCATGTCACTTACGCCGATACGAATAATTAAACTGGTCGTGTTTGTTATACAACCCTTAGGGTTCGTTTGGTTCGCGAAATAAATAAGAAAAAATTAAAATTTGTGAAAAACTATATATATTTTTTTTAGTAAAAACCAGAATTGAAATCTAACCAAAATTAAATTAAATTAATTTAATATATATAAACTAAAATAAATTATACAATCAACAGTCCACCACCCCCTACCCCCTCCGCCACCCTACCTCACCCCACCCT
>JAUEJL010078518.1:0-15557 GCA_032274825.1 Drosophyllum lusitanicum
TATATATATATCCTCATTGTATCTTGTAATTGACATGAAATATATTCAGTTTACAGTATCACTCTCTCTGTTAACATGACACATTACAAGATAAAGAAAGTAACCCGAGTCAAACCAATTATAAGTAGCTGGGTCAAAATTGCCACCTCTAGCAGCATTTAAACAAACTTATTCAATAAAAATCCAAGATTTTCACCTGTGCAGCAGTAGGTGCGACTGCCCTTGGAAAAAAGAAGTTTCCTTTGTTTTCTTCACCTCCATGTTGTGATGTTTGTAAATCAGATTCAGGCTTGCTAGTGTTAGCCATCCAATCTGCTGAAAGGGTCCGCATATCAGAGAGTATCCTGAAAGGATCAAAAAATATATATATAAAAGGGCAAGTAATAAATAAAAATAAATTCCATTATATTTAGGAACAACGAAGCTAAAAAGATTGATGCTAACCTACAAAGGTCCTTTTTCTTACGAAATGTGGTACGCAACATTCCTGCCAACGTGTTCTGCACAAAGTCTTGAACCTCAGCATGAACAGTTTCCCATAAGGCATCAGCTACTAATGTGTCACACCTCTGCATCGTTGACCCAATGCTTTTGATGTAGCTAACAAGTTCAACTAAAGCCTTCCTTTCATCAGCACTATAGTTAAAGCGTACAACCTACAACAAAATACAAATACTGTTGTATTCAGAAGCCATGAATTGATAATTTATTTAGTCACCGAATTTTTGTTTTCTATTTCTGATTTTATTCAAATTTTCATAAGCAAGAAGAAATAAATGGGAACCTTTTCATAATCAGAAACTGAGGTCATTTCCGCTGACTCTGAAGGGGCAAAGTCCTTGCAGGGTCGTGAGAATTTCCATGCACATTGCTCCCAAATACGAGCAGTCCATCGGCTTAAAAGCTGAAATCCTTCAACAACCATATCATACATGCACCCTTTAACTTCCTTTGACCACTCAATATCCGCACTTTCTATTGTTTTCAATAACGCTAGCTGCCAAAAGGACGAAGAAAAATAACAATCATTGACAAAAATACAGCAAAGAAGTCAAGATTTTGAAAATAAAGAAAGAAGAAACTTGTGTGGTCCCTTGTGACTATTTCAATAAAAAAAATTAAATGAAAACGTATACAAACACAAAAATTCAAGGAAAATGTAAACACCTGGTTCATAGCAGAAGCAAAACGGATAGTAAAGTCATCATGCTCAGCACGAATTGCTCCAATGTGATTAATGATCAAATAATGTCGCTGATAAGTGAATCAGGTCAAGAAATTGAAACAAATAGAAAAAACAACCAAGTTTACAAGTGTTGTCACTTGTCTGTAGAAAAAAGTAGGATTATATAATCTTTCTCCCCTTTAAGAATGATAGTTATTTATCTTTAAAATAAAATAAAAGATGATTACGGAGGATATTCTTGAACTTCACGAGGTGGAAGCTCATGAGGAGCTGGAAGACTTAGCAAACGAGTTTGTGCAGAGAACTTAGGGAAGTACATAGACAGCTCCTTCAAAATAGCTGCTGGTGAAAGATGAAGATCCGGGAATGCGGGTATGACTGGATCATTCTACAAGAAGATGAATGTTAATATATAAAAATTTTAAAAAAGGCTTTAAAAATGTAGACACTTGAATCAACAAATGAATCATTCACATTGCAATTCAATATACATCATATATCATTAACTACACGAATTAGAACTCCTCAATGCAAAGTGGCATATGGAGGGAGTGATAAAATCATACAACAGTCAACAGATCCAGTAGTGAGAAATTAAGCATGCATGTTCATTTATATTAACTTTCCAATTTGCTACTATATACGGATCTAAATATAAGACCAATATTTTTTTCAGAAACCAATAGCATACAGCTATTATAGTCATTGTACAGCTCAAAAATACATTTGGGTTATTATTCATACATAACTTGTTCCTATAAACCTGTTAGCCACCAGATCAAGAATAGAAGGTGTAAGCAGAGGTGGCAAAATGGGCAAGTCAGGCGGATTGGGTTAGAGGTCAAAACAGGTAATTACGGATATAGGTCTGAACATTAAGAACGGGTGGGTTGGGCGGAAACACTTTTTGTCCAGAAACTTCAGATTTCTTTGTAAAAAAATTACTGTCATACTGTGTCAAGATGATTACAAATTATAACATTTCAACAAATAGAATATGATGTTAGGAGGTTTTATGCCATTGAAAATACATTTAGGGTGACTTTCGAGTTTCGACCTGCTTGACATGCTTCTTTTTTGCTAATTTCTCTTAATGTTTTACCCATTTAACCGTTGGTGATAACAGATAACAAGAATTGACCCATTTACAAGACTTGTATGTGTGAGGTATGACTCTCTTGTTAAGCAGAAAGTCTTTCGGGAAGCTGTCTCTCTACCCGCCGCTAGAGGTATGACTATCTACATCTTACCCCCGATAACCCGCTCTTGCGGGATAGGGTACGCTGTTGTTGTATGTGTGATCGAACGCGTGTGTGTAAGTACGAGAATTTTAAAAAGAACAGAACTAATAGGATACCTTAAAAATAGTTACGAGCCTATTCATCTTAACCCTCTTGTTCAGTGATTCACTGTCTTTTTCTGAGGATGTTGCCAAGACAACAAGAACAGGCAGAATACGAAGAAGGACATGTCTTTCAGGGAAAAGAAGTGCAAAATCCAACTCGAGGCACTCAGCAGCATAGACAATCAAAACTTGAAGAATGTCTTCCACACTATCATTAGTCAGGGAAATCAAGAAAAAGAAAGAAAAAAAGAAATCCAGATTCTGAAACCAAGTAGCTCTGCAAATTGGAAAACCAAATTTAATATATTTCTTGTTGGTTTAGGTTTGTAGGATACTTGTTCACACGAAACATCTCAACGTGCAAGTTCAACAAAATGGCCCACCTAGTGCTCAAGAAAATCTGTAAGAAACACAAGAATTACTTTACTGAAATATTATATTAATTAGCTTATCAGATTTCTTAGAAGGTTAAATGATGACATAATGTAATCATGAACACCTGTAGATCATCTAATTCCTCTCTCATTGAATCCGTGTCTTGCCATTGAATACTAACTTGAGTAAATGTTCTGATAAGAATGAAGCAACTCCATTTATATGTACGAAAAGGTGCTAGAATCTTCACAAAGTGAAGTCATCACAGTATTACTTTCATATTGTCTATTATCACTGGGTTCTTTTTTAGCTCATTATAATATTGTAACATAAAAGGAAAGTAATATGTACCATTCAATCCAAAGTATACCTTTTATACCAAGAGAAATCATTAGGTATACTAGCTTTTGCATTTTTCAAATGATCAAGTTGAACCAAAACATCAAGTAATTTCAACATGGACCAGAGATGAGTTACAGTAGGACCGTTAATGCGTCTCTCGGGTCTGGAAAACCTCTGCATATCCGCTGCTAACTACATAATCAAAAAAGGCAATTAGATGAAAACTTAAAATAAAAAAACTGAATTTCGGAGCAAAACTAGTAAATGAATAAAGAATTACTTTAGATGCAGCTGATGCTTGCCATCTTTGTATCTCACGAAGCCGGCTCATTTCCAAGTCCAACACTTGGTATGTTTCTAGATACAAATCAGCCTGACTTTGCTTCATAGAATCTGGAAGCTGGGGATAAATTATCAATTCAAATTATATACACATTGCATCATGTCACTATAGAAAAAAGGCTAATAATTAGAAACTTGGTGTTCGTCAAACCTGAGGAAGTGCTTTGACACAACTTCTGTATGCATAGAGTACTGATACCATTTCCTTGCCTTCTTGTATAAGAGTATTCTAAAAAACATTAATATACCGTTTTAGATGTATTAATTATAAAATTCACAGATACTTCTAGATGGTATTAGATTATTTTAGATTATAGACATTTTAAGTTTTTACAAACAAACATCCAACATTTTGAGATAGAAAACGAAATGATATAAGAGTAAAATACCAGTTGATTCAGTGCTTTTGTATCCTCTGATAGAGATAGCCGATATGCATGGACATCACTATACTCTGCAAAAATGAGTGATGACCATATTAACTGATTATAGAAGACACGGAATGTTAATATGATACTTTTATCGTTGTTATTTTATCAAACTGAAGAACGAACTCAATTTGAATCTCAAAAGGAAAATAAATCTGATCACCCTTTTGTTGTATAGAGTGCCATACACAGGCGAATTATATTGCAATCCCAAGTCCCTTTACTGGCTTTATGCTTGTATCACGATAAATCTCATCTAACATCTGGGTTCATCCTCTAAGAGATACATACAATATGCACAAGTCCTTCAAATCACTATGTCAGCTTGTTTGAAAAATTATATATATATAAACGAAATAGTATCCCGCATCATCTAGAACTTATTCACTAATAGAGAAAATTGTAAAAATTAGAAAAATTAAAAAAAAAAACTCTAAGTTAGCGTGCCTATAAACTCTACATTGAAGTAGCATGCAGAAATCTAGGATACTTATAATCAAGGAAATGTCATATACTGCTCTAAGACAGAAATCTGCTTTATACTATTTTATTATAAAGTAATGAACAACCACAGAAAATCAATAAAGAAAGGCAGAAATAGTAGATTAGTAGTAATTACATACCAATTGGACTGCTTGTTGCACCTCTTTCAGATGAAACCCACAATGCTGGGCCTTGCACCTCTGGTTGATCATCCTAGAGTTGCAAGTAGTTTGAGATGAGCATGTGGACCTTTAAAAATTTTAATATAAACAACAAAAATGGCCCACTTGCTACAATAAAAAGAAGTATGCCACCCAGTACAACAAACTTAGTGTTGGTGAATAACTTGTTGCCCACTAGCTTAATGAAGAATATATCAAATATTCTAGTTTTGATTCTAAGATTGCATACCATATGCATAGTTATCAGTAACCAATACAGCAAACTTAGAAAATGCATGATAAAAGTCATAAAACCATTTGTTTATATTCATTGCCAAGATACGCAAAGGCAAATCTCAAAGAGAGCAAAATCAACACTACATGATGAATGATATAAAGTTATAAACATAACAATATATGAAATTGTACCAAAATATAAAAGAGAAATGCCACTTCATGCACCATTATTCCCTCCTTCTGTTCCACTTGACTTAACCTAAGGATGTTATCCTAACCTAATTGAACTACATAAGATAGAGACTAATTTTAGTTGACTTTATGATAACAGTGATCAAATTATGTGGGGCCATAATTGCGCTCAAGGTTTGCACACATCTTTTACTGCTATAGACTTATATAGAGTGAAGCCACAGCAGTCAAATTTGATGGTTCTATAGATTCTTATAGGAAAACCAAGCCATAAATGTTTCATTCTAATGTCAGCATATTATTAAACTAACTATAAATTATCCAGAATATCAGCTACAAAGGGCATTAAGATATGATAAACATGCCAACAATTTATGATCACTGCCTAAAATTTTAGTAGACATACAAGATATATGATGCTATTGGCGCTGAACTAGCAACAAGATCTAAATCAATTTGAACTGAAAACTGAACGATGAATAACATAAAAAGTGGAAAGGTAAAAGTAACACAAAATCAATTTATGTAAGATTTCGTAGCATCTAACATCAATTTTACTAAGTTAAGCTATACCGAGCTCGATTACACACGTACCTCCAATGAAAATGTAGAAAGAGCAGCAATTGCTTCTTCAACAGGAACCGCCATTGAAATCTACCTCTACTGAGCGTAACAAAACCGTTAAAAAGAGGAAAAATCAATAAATCTAAAACAATTTGAGTGTTGTTGAACGAATTGAGTTGAGTTTAGAGGAGATACTGGTATCACCCGATGAATTATCGTTGAGCTGTGATAGATATCTGAACAAAAATGGAGGAAAAGATCGAACTATTTGCTTCAGCAGATTCTTAAAATTGAAGTCTAATTACAACGTGGAACCCACATAGAATGGCCTAACGAATTGGGTTGGTGCATTATAGATTACTTCTTAAGACAACTTTACAAGATCGAACAATGAGGGCTTGCAACAATTTTCTGAAATTTTTTCCCCAAAGACGACCAACTACACTTCTCTCTTTTAACTTCATTATTTTCATGAATTACATAAATCGTCCCTACACTTTTCTATAATCTTAACTTTTGCCCCTTCACGTATCCTTTAATAAAATTAGAAATATCTACGGACTAAGGCGGCAATTCTTTACATGACACGAGCATGAAAATAAATGAGTTTGTTTTGATACGTATATAATGTTCCGGTTGACCCGTGTAATCCGTACAATAAACGTGTTATGTTTGGGTCATATGTAAATTTCAAAGGTCAACCATTGAACCCTTTTAACTCTATACATAATTAGTTTTTATGTTGACTTGACAACCCGCACTATCAACACGCCAGCCCAGATAAGTAAACAAGTACGTAAGTTAGGCGCTTTTAACACCAATAATCATTTTCACAATTTGAATCATCATCAAACACTGAAAAGGGAAAATAAGAATTTCGATGTCCGGTGACACTTAATATGCATAAAAGTGCCTTATTAATTAAATATTAAAAAATTTTGTTTGCATTTCTGTTAGACCAGATTGAGTACGCAAAAACAAATATTTGTAGAATGGAGAGTTAAATACAAACTTAAGCTTTTTAAATTAAATACACACACTAATACTTTTAATATAATTCTTACTGATATGAATCAAGAATTAAATGTATGAGGAAGCGTAAATTTCAAATACAATAAAAGGTGACAGCTAAAGTGTCTAACACATAGACAAGCTTCTCTAAAACAACTAATGTTTAAGAGGTCCAACACATGGATAAGTTTTTCTACACTATTGTTAACTCTAAAAATTTGCTCTTGCTTAAAATCTTTAAGTTTGTTCTTTTTGAGAGAGATTTTCAGTGAGTGTAGTTCGGCGTATATGCATATTGAAAATGCATATCTATTTATAGAAGTCTTGGCAGCAAGTTGGAAGTTGGGGAACCAAGTGGTATAATAAAGATAATATTAATTATAAAAGCAGGTGGGTGAAAAGTAATATTACTTTATTCAAGAATAAAATAAATTTACTTTTCTTGTGAGAGATCACTCATTTACTAATATAGTAATATTGTCTTCATACCTCTGTATCTCGTAATACTAAACTTCTCTTTTTCATGTTAGTTCTTTTATTGACAGTCATACTTCTTATTATTTAACTTTACAAAATATGTAGTTGTCAGTCATACTTGAGTAAATGGGTAAATCTTCAAGATCTTCTATTCGAACGTAACTTTAACCTTTTCAAAAGTCAAGTTCTATCACTTTTGTCCTTTGGAGTTGCAAACAGTGCAAATACTTTTACATAATCTAAGGCATAATAGAATAACAAATGTTCGGCCTTTGACTGAAAAAATTACATTATAAAACAAAGTATATTGATGAATCAGTTAGGGCACAACTCACGACTCAGCTAGACAAAATGTACTAAACTGACATAATAGATTGTCTCAGCCTAAATGTTTAAACGTTTAGTAGGTCGTTAAAAGATGAACTGAAGACAAAGATCAATCATGGAAAGTTCAGACGATAAAGGTCGATCATGAAAAGTTCAAACGACCAAATCGTTTAACTGAAAAGAGTGTAAACTTTACCGACCTAGATATATCTATCAGAATGTATAACACCTATTGTTACTCATATCTCTCTCTCCGCCTCCAACGACCCTTCCTTTCCCACTGATAACCTCCGTAATGTGGTCACCATTACAAATTGGACTTACTCCTCTATCCATGCACTACCTCCTTCCCACTAATGACCACTTAAACAACTACACAGCTAGCCTCTCTTTTTCTTTTTGTTCTTTCTTTTTTTCCTAAGTTTGTGTTTGTTAGTGTGTTGTATGTGTATGTATGCGTCTATCCATGTTTACTTGTGATCCCATATCTTGATGCTAGATATCAATCGTGTTGTAGAAGTAATGGTAGTCGTAGTCATAGTAGTCGCACTTGTTGTTGTTGTAGAAGTAATGGTGGTCGTAGTTGTAGTTGTTGTCGTAGTAGTCATAGTAGTAACAACTGGGGTAGTAGTCATGGTGGTAGTCGTCATAGTAGTAGTATTGGTGGTGGTAGAGGTAGTAGTCATATTAGTGATAATAGTAGCCGTAGAAATGGTAGTAGGAGTGGTAGTCATTGTCATATTGGTAGCATTTTTTGTAGTGATCATTGTAATGATCGTGGTCGTGGTAGCCATCCTCGTAGTGCCGGTGGTCATGGTAGTCATTATCTTAGAGCTAGTGGTAGTCGTAGTGATAGGGTTAGTGGTCGTAGTGGTAATGGCAGTGGCGGTGGAGTGGCGGTGGTGTTACTGGTAATGGTGTGGTGATCGTAGTAGTTGTTCTAGTAGCATTAGTGGTAATAGTGGTAATGGTAGATCGGGTAGTGGTACTCACAGTAGTGATATTGGTAATGGTGGTCACGACGTAAGTCATGTGATTGTGGTAGTAGTAACGGCAATAGCAGCAATGGTAGTAGTTGCTACTTGCTAGTAGTAGGGGTAGTGGATGTGGTAATACCTATGGTAGTTGCAATTGTATTCGTAGTCGTATCAGTTGTAGTGGTGGTGGTAATTGTAGTAGTCATGATATTAGTCATGTAGTAGTAGTAGTCATAAAAGTAGTGGTGGTAATAGTAGTCATAGTAGTGTAAGGGTGACGGTAGTAGGAGGGCTAGTCTCAGCGGTAGTAGTAGTCATAGTAGCAATGATATTAGTAGTGGTAATTATAGTAATCATACTAATAGTTAGTGGCAATGACGATACGGTAGCGATTGTGCTAGTAGTTGTGGCACAGGGTAGACAGAGGTAATAACGGTAGTGGTAATGGAAGTAACGGTAGAGGTTGTGGCAAGAGTAGTAGAAATAGTAGTGGTATTAGTAGCGGTAGAAGTAGTAGGAGCAGTTGTGACAGTGCTAGTAGGAGAAGAGAGCAACAACAACAATAGTAGCAATAGAAATAGAAGCAACAATAGTAGCAATAGAAATAGAAGCAACAATACATCATCTGACGAACAAAGAAATGACATTAAGGTGTTAGCAATGCATGAGTGACACAACCCACTAGTGTCAGGGCGGACCCAAGTGATCCGAAACGGTGGCACGTACCACCAGTCGGCCGAGCACACAATATGGAAATGTCGAGGTTTTTAACACGGTGCTACAAGTTAAATTTAGGGTGCCACCGATGACTTTTTCGTGCTACAGTAACTAGATTAAAATTCTAAATATATTTTATACACACAATAAATCATAGTTAAATATACATATTTTGTTTGTAAAATATGGCAAAAAACGAGATGGGCTCACTTTTCTGGACAGTTGTTGACGTCCAATTTTCTATTTAACAATCAAAAACCCAAGTAACCGAAAACCCAAAAAAATCCGAAGAAAATTCTAAATTTCAAATTGTTTTATTTTTATCATTATATGGTGTCATCAATCACTAAAAACCCTGGGTTTGCCACTATCTAGTGTTAAACACAAAGGTAAGCAAGCATAAAAAACATTTTGAATTGATTTGGTGGTTTTCAACCCGGTATGTATTGCAAACTTTACAATCTCAGTATATAACATGTCCTATAAGTGTTATAGAAATTCATGAGGGGGTGATTTTGTTTTGAAAAATGTTTATGTAAATCAAGACAATGACATACAAAGGTCATGTCTCCATTAAGTGACGACTACCATGGGCAGCTGAATAGGACTAAGTTAGCATGAAATCCTTGACAATGACATCATTGACCATGACCTGTGTATGTTAGCATGGGACTAAGTTCTGATGATTGAAATCCTTGTGTTCCATGTGGCTTTTGGTTTCTAGACTCTTGGCATCCTTAAAGCAACATGTATGACCCATTTTTTGGTCATTTTGTAGACATCTAAAGTCTCATTTTACAGATTGGATTCCTACAAAGTTGGGAATAGTAGTTCTTTCTTTAGTTTAACAAGAGTTGAAAAGTGTTTATTTCTTTGCACTCTCATCCCTTACTACCATAACTCATACAAAAGGTTAAGAAGCTTGAAACATTAGTGGTTTAAGGACTAGCACTCGATATGTGTTTATGATCTTACTCGTGTGTGGACTTACTTAAGAATCTAGCTACTTTGGTACCTTTGCATCGAAGGGCTTCCACCCCACATCAACCAGAGTTCATACTCAATTTCTTACCCTGTATGGTTGTGTGTACTTTATAAGTGCATGCATAATTAAGTGAGAAGGCAACCATCAAAGTTGCAAAGACAAAAGGGTTTTCAAATATGTTCTAATTATTGAGAGTAATAAAGTAAATTGAACATTATTTTGAAATAACTTGTCAAAAATAGAGTTATTTAACTCTTAATAAGCTTAAGCTCACAACCTAACCAAAAAACTTAATTAGTAATAAGCCCTCTGCCCTGACAGAGGTTAAGATCATAGAGAAATATTATAATGGGCATGAATTAAACTACAAATTGCATAGTAAGATAGGTTTTACATATCAGAGTGAAATAATCTTGAAAACATTAAACAAGGAGAAATTAACCTTGGAACCTCAATATGTGGTTTGGTCATAACTATATTTGGAAAAAGGGGGAAATGTCTATATTTACTAGTACATAGGTTTACAACAAGGTGGAGGTAACAATAAAGCTTATTGCTACTGTATCATTTCATTTAATCACATCTCGATATCATCGAGGTCCGGTAATGGAAAACGAAGGATTGCAGCAATTCCTGTCAGTTGTGCCAGTTCTGTAATTACGCAAAAAAAAAAAAAAAAAAAAAACATTTTGGTGACGATAAGAATAGCAGGCTAATGAAAATCCATCCACATTCTTTACATTTTTCTTATATGATATGGTGTCAAATATGAATACAAAAGTTATATTACTTTTGACCCGTTTCCTTCCTACCTACATCTTTTTATTTCACTTGTTTGACCTGTAAGAGATGAATAAGATCCCGAGTTGGAATGTTATTATTTTAACTAGGTTGCTATTATCATCTTTGTTTATTTTTATCACCATAACCAGGTCATACAAGAGATCATAACTCAAACTGAAACATTCAGTAATGGATCAAAATAGGCAGGTTGACAAGTCATTTTACCAGAAGTCCAGAACAGGTCAAATAGGCTAGCATATGAATGTAAAATGTAAAATGGAAGTGTACTCACGCTCCCCTGAAACATGCATTGAAGAAAATATATGAGCTGTGCCTCCAGAATCCTTTACTGTGTTGACCAAATCAACATATCTTTGCCTTGTAGCTACATCAGAACTCCTGAAGCAAGCATCATGTGATTTCAAAACAACTCAGGTTATATACTAATGACTTGTCAAACAACAATTTTTTGAGGAACCCAAAATAAGTAACAATAGAACATATATGAACACCTTATGAACTTTCAAGTGCGTCTGTAAAAAAGAAATGGCCAAATAAATCATATCCAAATGGACCGAGTGTCTCTCAAAATTAATGTCATATGGTATAGGAGGCAAGAAATATTTCCATGATTACATCTTGCTCCATTTTTGTCATATACAACTTTTTTTGAGTATTAGAGTTATTGATGATTTATAGGTCAAACATAAAGAGTTGAATGATAGTCAAAAAGAAGTATGAACCTGAAAAGGTCATCAGTGATGAGTAATGTTTGAACAGCCATTCTTTCGTGGGCAACCTCAACATGCTTTGGTCCATAACATGCACGATGTGGGTCCTGCAAATGCATAGAAAATACACCTTAGAATTAGAGGTTTACTTTTTGCATATATAAAAATTTAATCAAGTATATTCTACTGGTCATCAATAACAGATATTGCTTATTTATGCTTATTTGATTCTTGTCTCATTCTAAATTAATTATAATATGATTAAAGCATCATACATTCCAATTTATGCACACGCAAACATGTATTTCACAGAGATAAAGTCTCTATGAATTACTGATGGATAAAACATGATTTAAACAGATGCAAAAAAACACAGAAACTGAAGGTGGAACCTGACATTAGAGAGCATTGTGAAGAAATCCTTTAGAGCTCGGACCTAAAAAAAATTTAAAAAGAGTTTAATAAAACAAAAACTAATATATTAAAAAAAGGGGTAACGTGTCAAGGAGAATTGAATTTGAAACACAAAAAACAATTTTGACTACCTCTTGGGCTGCTTTTGTATCCTTGATCATATTCATCACATTTGGAGCATCGAGAACCTCTCTCAAACTATGTCTGGTAAGAACAAATGTCAACTATGATTTTACTGCCAAAAGTTGGGCAATTAAAAAAACAACAATATTACAATAATAATAAAACTAATATTTGCAGGAATAAGCGTACTTGTATCCTGAAGTTGAATGCACAAGAATGATGCGGGACTTATTTTCAATTATATGCCTCAGATCTCTCCTTTCTGCTTCCAACATTAAATGGCGATGAAATTGATCCTGAAATAAATATGAAAAAAAACCTCAGATATAGCAAATTATCAAATTAAATTGGCAGGATAATTTTTCTTTTTAATAAATGGACACTTGTAAAATATACGAGTTAGTGAAATTCTTTTTTCTGTATTATTTTATTTGAGACAATAGTTATAATTATCATTAAATATTTAAATGATCACGTAATATCAGTTTAAAATACCAACCTTGGTAAACCCTGGACTTGCAATAACAGCACATCGAACAACCTTGAAGTCAATATGCTTTATAAATGCCTGGAGAAATCAAAACTTTTGACTTGCATACATGAAAGTGAAACTATGCAGTTAAACAAAAACAAACATAAACAGTACATGAATAAAAATAATAAATAGCATTTGTGTTGCAAAGCTCACCTCTAAAACATTCTCATAGAATTTATTCAAAGCCTGTAATGCAAAAGGATAAATATTTACTTGAAATCAAACAATAACGTACGTGGAAACCAAAGTAATTTAAGAATAATGATTTCGCTTTTGAGGGAAAGAAATCAAACAACTTAATTTAGTAGTATACTTTGTCATATCCGGCAATAGAAGGCCCATGCTTACGAGGAATAGAAGCTTCTATCCGAGAACGAGTAATTGTCAAACTGATAAAAGAGAAAAGTAAAAAAGGAGTTAAGAAAGTAATAAACAGAACTAACGCTCTGAAATAACAATGTTCATAGTTTTATCTTCATGTCTAGGTTCCTTTTATCAAGGGTTAAGTTTAGTAATTGTTACAGATTTGTTTCACAATATTATTTAACATGTTCATGATTACACGCAATCTTACTTGATATGTTTTTGCAGTTATATATAATATAAGATGTCTGAATCTACATACATAACAAACTAGTAAGAAATTATATCCATGAGATCACTTGCAAACAAATAAAAGAAGATTATATGAACATAAAATGACTTCTATTGTACATAACATTTGTGTTACCTTTTACCCACAAGAAGAATATGTGCCAATCCTTCTTGCATTAGCACCACTGCAAGATCAGCACTGGCAGAAGGATCTAAATCAGGAAAAAGAAGCATCAGAGCGAAAAAGAAAGAAAAAAGAAAAAGGAAACTTTTGACAGAACATAAAAAACAATGGATATTTTAGAAAGGTCATTCAACAATGACATGCATTCTCAAAATATCGAGAAATTAACTTCTAAAAATGTGATGCATTTAAAGTTACGTTATTATACCTGAGGCTTGTTGAAGTGCATCTATTGCTAGTGAGTCCCATAACACCTGCAATGTAACATGTAACGCACTTCAAGAAACAATTACGAACTAGTAGAAACTAATGGTGTAACCCTATTTTATGCACCAGGTGCCTCACACTAATACATTTTCCACTAATACATTTTCGGCCATGTGCCTCATTCAATGTTGTAAAACTCAGCCTAGGCGGTCAAGTACTCAGGGAGTACTCGGAAATCGGACCCCTGCTGAGGCGAGTTAGGACTACTCGGCCAAATTACTTGGATCCGGTCAAAGCCGTTCAAACAAGGTCCTAGGCAGTGCTACTCGGCAACAGAAGTCAAAATATTTTGTTTAATTTTTCAAAGGTACACGATACACACACATTTGTATTGTTTAACCTAATACATCCCCTCTCTTCCATTATTTCTCACACCTCTGTCTTGTTTAACCTAGTCCATTCTCTCACTTCCGTTATTTCTCGGGACTAATAAGCATCTACATTTGAGTATTTATGAACATGTGGTATGTATTATTTCAAAATTTATATATAAAAAAATTACAATCAGAGTACTCTTCGCCTAGGCCGAGTACTCGTTACTCGTTAGTCGTTACTCCCCGCCGACTGCTTGACTACCGCCTAGAGATTTTTACAACATTGGCCTCGTTTATTGATAAACCCTAGTGCCCACTAGGTTTGACTAGGCAACGTACATAGATGTTAAGCAAGACAAATCACCAATGGAATACATAAACTGCACTGATATTCAGAGAATCAAAGTACAAAGAACATGGTTTTCATCGTACACATTAGCAACATCTTGCAAGAGATAAGGACAGAAAAAGAAGGGTGAAAGGTACTCTCCAGGTGACACGAATGTAATAAACAGCCTAAACAACAATTGCACTCAAATAAGACATCTATATATATAAGGATTTATAAACACAATGTAACATATGTTCACCTTTTTGTCATTATGTACAACATACTTCAGTTTTTTTCATTAGTTGTAACAAATTGATGAACTTCATTGCACGCAATTGCATCAAAACCTAAGTATGCATTGGAAAAATAGAAGTATGTAATATAAAATGACAAAAAGCTGAGAATATATTACACCTTGAAAGTCTTTGTAGGACTATCTCAGAATTTCAAAAGAGCAACACACTCACTGTGACATCCGTCACCTAAATCAGGTTGGTTGGGTTTAACTTGTAAACCGTTGCCGGCTATACAACTTAAACTTATGTGCTTGTGTGATACCTAAAACCTAGTAGATGCTAGATTTAAGGTGCTAAGAATGTCTAATTCCTTAAATATTTGTGTGATACCTAAAACCACGACCCCACGGCCGCCTTGGTTACCTCTACCTTCACCATGCCCGCGTGTATTCAGACGCTCAGACCTTCGCGTAGACATGTTCTATATAAAACAGTAATTTCATAAGTTAGATGGGATACAGGTTCGTGTTTTCAGATTCACGTTGCATCTAGCATGGCATACACATGGTAAATTGTTGCTTTTAATCGTATCGAAATGAGTAAGGATTTCGTGTTTGTTCTACCTATTAATCTCTCACGCATCTATTCGTGCTCAATACCGTAGCTTGTTTCGCAGGATGCTCCATTATACTTTAACTGTCCTTGTGCTAGGTATGTGTGCATGGCGGTGATCAGGCGCAATGCATCCATACTTACTACAACTTCCCCTAAAGCACCACTAATCATCCCAATCCACCAACTTAGGTCGATCACTAGTTCACTATATCCTACAGGTCCAAGCATTCATGAACACCCAACCATGCAAAACACTAGATCACATAGTCATTCGAATTATT
>JAUEJL010078529.1:0-15556 GCA_032274825.1 Drosophyllum lusitanicum
CTTGCTTTCTTACATGTGCTGAGAATTTATATTAAATCACTTAATTGGTAAATACTTGTAGCTGATTTAGTATAAATTTATACTATATATAGTTTTTATAATCATATTCGATACATTTGTTTTCTCTTAATTGAAAAAAAAAAGAAAAGGATAGAAAACTTCTAGCTGGCCAATCCAACATGCTCATTCTGCCACAGTGCCACCTGTAGTTACAACTTATAATTTACTTTCTGAATTTCAGATTGAATTAGGGAGCAGGTTTCTCAAGTTATTTTGATATTGTATTATGTTATTATATATATATATTGTTGGGTAACAAAAACAAAAATCTAAAACTTAAATTTTGTTTTCCAGACACCGTACCCTCTTTTGGCTAGGTTGCATGAGACATATATGCAACTACCTGCTATCCAAGATGCCATGCCTGAAAGTCAACCAGACTTCCCTTCAAGTTGAACCAAATATCTCAGGTATTTCAGTTATCTGAATAATAATACATCACTTCTTATTATACAGTATTTTACGGGTTAAATTACCAGTTCTTGGATAATCAGATTTATACATTTAAGGGTATTTATCTATGTACCATATCTTTTAACCTAATTTTTACTCCTATATTTCCTATTCCCTTCGAACAAAATTGTTCATTTTGGTCATTTTATCTCTAATTGATTTCATAAATATGCAAAATCTTCCAAACACTATGAAACAAGTTTGAAAAAAAAGGAAAAAAAAAACACTTCCAAACCATAATTTCTAGTGTCCGTATCATCACATTTTGTTATCTGATTCTGATTATTAAATTCCAAGAAACCATAAAAACGCACATCCTTAATATACTTCCCATTAACCCCTTATCTCATCACATTCTATTTGCAGTTTTCACGTGAATCGTTTGCATGATCGGCTAGAGGCATAATTGTTGAAGTTTTTACATGAACAGGAAATGGTTCGATACTTCGATGTATGAACCCTATAAACAGTTGCTCTTACTATGAGCATTAAATAATAAATGTGTTTCTTTCAGTAATCAGTATGATGGTTTTGTATGTAGAGAATTGAATGATGGTGCTTGGTGGAAAGTTGACCTCTAGTCCATTTTGCAAATTGGTTTTTTTGTTGACTTTGTGAGCTTTCAGCCATAAAGAGTTCATCCTACTAATTACTCCATAAATTTGTCATTTGTCTAGGGGTAGTAAGTTTTCTATTGACTTTACCATTTTATAAAAATATTTTAATCTGATCAACCAGAAAATCCTATCCAGCTCTCAAACAAGCTTATTGGACAGTTCTTTTAGCATTTGGAAGTAATTTACAGTCTGTAGGGTTTGATAGGTGAGTAGCGCATGGTATGTAGGGCTGAAAGCCAACTCACGAGCTACGGGCGCTATTCGAAGACTAGACCGAGGTGGCTGGTTCAACTGGTCGAATCGGGTACCTGAAATCAAATGGTAAACCGATCACAAAAAAGCCGCCCTGTTTTTCAAGAACAATGAACCTGGGCGGATCGATTGAACTGATCAAACCAGATCTTTTTAGTGTGAAATCAAATCATAACTTTTTATCCCTATTCCCCTTTTTAGTAAGATCTAATCTCTCATTTTTTTACCAATACCTTGCCTCTATCCATAGTTTCGTACTTCTTGAAACACTGTTCGAAGAACCAAACGCTGTTTTCTCGATTCCCCGACAGTTGATTGAACTTTCGAAAGTTGAAAAATTGAACACTATTCGACAGTCCTCCAAAGTTTGAACTTCTTTCGTATCGACCCCTCTTTGGACTTTAAAGAATCACACCAGTGGACCATTATTCCAACTTCCACCTTTCTTTCATAAGTTTTCTCTTCATGTTCCATTATTGAATTTGGATAATTGTCTGACCCCTTTGTGACGAACACGATTTATATAAAATTTAAATAGGTAACCAATTATATATTTTCAAGGCAAACAAGTAACCAGTTATTGAGTGTTAAATAAAAAAGAAAAAAACTTTATATTTTTGCTTTTGTATGTGTGTCTGTATATAAAAATCGAAAATTAAAAAGTACCAAAAAATGTGAAAAGGTTGAAGTTTAAAGTAGTTTACTGATGTCTTTTTTCATGCATTTGAAGAGGGAGTTTTTGCTACATAAGGAGAAGATTGTTTTTCAAATAGTTTATTTCATAAGTGTTACTTTTAACTATTTATAAATTAAAGATTTTATCCTTTTTGAAAAGTTGTAAACTTTATCGTTTTGTTACATGGATAGTCTTTTTTAAAGTTTTCTGTTTATCTCCGTCGTTAAGTCAAGTACACATAAGGGTATTTTTGTCTTTCTACTCCCTTTTTAGTTTGTAGTTGATTTCAAATGTTAGGTAATATTTATTCTTTTTAAAAATTAAAACAAATAAAAATTTAACTATATACTTAAAATGCCAAAATGTTATATGTATATCCAAAGTCCACCACTATTCACCTGACACTGCCGTATACCTCCACCTGAAACCACCAACCTATATCACCAATGCTTGTCTAACACCACCAACCACCTTCCCCCTCCCACCATCTGTCGAAAACCACAAGCAAATCAAAACAATAACCACCACCACATAAAAAAAAACAAAAACCACCACCACCGTATACACCAAAATCACCTGAAACCAAGAACCACCACCGTATACACCAAAATCATCAAGAAACCACCAACCACTAGAAAGGTCGAAAACCACCAAGAACAATCTAAACCCACACACCCAAATCAAAACACACCACCCAATCACCACCAAAAACAAAACACACCTACAACCACTACAAACTTGAAAACCAGCAAGAACACACGCATGGCAAGAAATCTCAAACACACTTTTTTTTGTTTGGATTAGCCAATCAAATCAAGCTAGATAACTTCCTGAAAGGGGCTACTATGAGCCCTCTGCCCCACGCATCTTCCCGCAAAGCGAGGATGATTCGACTAGCGAATGAACTGGGTCAACTTTTTGTCTTCGGCCAAAAACTTTGTATGACCCCACCATAATCCTAATTCCAAGAGTAGCCTTACGATAAACCACACCGGAAATCTCATACACACACAAACCAAAACACACCGCTCTGAAGTCCCGCACACACATGCACCGACATATACAGAAACTAGAAAAACCCTAGATCTGAAATCGCACATACACACACGCATGGACACACACAAACACTCAATGCCACATCAATCGGACTTAAAATGGTGGTCTTCTTCCGAGATGGTAACTAGAATCACATTACAAATGTTTGTTATGGTTTCTTCTCTGCTAAGGTGGTGGGAGGCGTTGGTTTGGGCAGAGAGACATCAAGGGAGTAAGGGGTTGAGGCGGTAACATGTGGTGATGAGGGGGAGATGGTGGGTGGTAGAAGTGGTCTTCTCCGGGTAAAGGGTGTGAGGCTGTGGTTTTCGGCGTGGAGAGTTGAGGCGGTTCTAATTTACAGAGAGAAAAGGAGAGAAAGAAAAAGTGGATGGGGCCTGACTAAAAGTAAAGGATTAGTTTTAATATGTTTAATGTTTATTAATAATAATGATGATGATGGTAAATAAAAAAAGAGGATAAGGATATAATGGTCAATTTCCCGGTTAACAAAAAAACGTTAGGACTATCCAAACAACAAAACGGCGGTTAAAGATAAAGTTTGCAACTTTTTCAGGAAAAAATACGAAATCTGAAATTCGTGGTCTCTTGGATAGTTAAATGACCACTTATGAAATTGGCTCCTTTTCAAATTATAGTTCTCTTCCTACATGAAACAAACACTAATCTTAACATAAATGGAAACCAAAGCCTATTAAAACATGTATTGTATAAACCCTAATTTTTACATGAATCAACAAACCCATACCCTAAAAAAGAATCCAAACCCTATAAAAGTAGAGGTTGAGAGTGTAGATGAAGAATTCAAAGCAAAAGAATCATAACAACCCAACCTCGAGAGTACAAGTGGAGAAATCGACAGTGAGGAGAGAGATTGTAGGTCAACAAACGACAACGAGATGGTGATTGGAGAACGACGACGAGATGTAACCCTATCCCCTCTGCTCCAGCTTCCTCTACAAAGATATCTAGGGATGTAAATGAGTCGAGCTACTCGAGTTTGAATCGTTAAAAACTCTAAATAAGTTGAGCCTTAATGGTTCGTGCTCAAGCCACGACTCTTGCTCATTTAGAGCACGAGCATGAGCCTCAAATAGTGGACTCGTTTATGTTGTGAACCTAAACAAACTTCCTATATAATATAATATTTATGGGGAAATGATACATGATGTTAACATCACCTAACTTAGGTGATATTGCTCTCACAAATCAACTAAATAAACAAATAATGAAAAAGACTAAATCATGTCTCATTTAAATGGTTAGTGAGAACAACATCACCTAAGTTAGGTGATGTTAACACCACGAATCATTTTCCCATAATATATATTATGTATTTCAATATTTATATTTGTGTATATCCTTTTGATGAAAATTTCAAAATTATACTTTAGCGTAAATGAATCAAAACTAATCGAGCGCTTCATATATCTTAAATGAGCCAAGTTCGAACTCAAACTTCAAACACCTAAATGAGAAAAGCTTGATAAGTAACCGAAGCTTCTTTACATCTTTAGATGGTGGTTCATGTAAGAAGTATTATGTTTACGAGAAGTCCAAGAAGCTTTCTAAACCCTATGATTAATTAATTGTTGGGTAAGATTGCTTATGGCAGATTAAGAAATAAATTAAAATTCAAGGATACTAATTAAATAATTAGAATGGTAGAAAAGACATTTTAGAAAAAAAATTCACATCCTTAATTTGTCTAATATTCCTTATTAATCGTAGTGCGCCCTTATTTCTCCTAAAAGTCCCAAATTCAAAATCCCTGCCCTACATCTCCCTCACTACGTTTCACACACATACACACACTTGAACTCTAATTTCTCCCCTCTCTTTAAAAATATCTGGCAGCCCCTAAAATCTATCATTGGAGACGAGCTCTTGTGCCGCCATCCAGTATAGTAAGAACCATCATCGTTGACCACCATCGTCCCCTTATTTAAACAAACGGAGAAAATGAAGTGATTTTTGTCGCCGCCAAATCCGATGCAGATCCAACTGCTACTACATTATCATCGATTGATCAGTTTAGCATCCCATCATCGAGTTACCAACACCAACACCACTGCCCCTCTCCCATTTACCGTTTCTTGCTCCTCTATTGCCCATCCGCACTACTACCCCCATCTCTAACCATTATGAATAAAACCATCATCTAGTTCACGTCTTATGGACTAGCATTTTTTTGGAAGATGATGGTGATGAACATAAGGAACACATGGCCGATAAGGATTTCACTACCACCGAATCACTACCACTTAGAAGTTTATTTTGTTTTTCTTTTGTTGATTTTTTGGTGAATTCCCTGATGTTTAGGTTAAAATTGTTACAAGTTTCATTTTTGTGTTATTGGTTCACGAATGAACTTGGTCCTTCCTTTTTACTATTATGTCTTATTGTTCCGAGTTTTATAATGAACACGTTTGGTTTAAATTGTTTTATTGTTGTTTTTGGGTAAAGAGTTCATATATAATGTCTCTGTGTCAACACTTCAAAAGGTTAAGTGGTTAACAACAGATAACATTGAACATATATTCATATGTCAACACTTCAATGCATTCATTACTAGACACTTGAAACAACTAGGTATTAAAGGATTAAGATCCTCTTATGTTTGGGTCAAACATGACTAATCATGTTCTCCACAAACATGAGAATGATCCCTAATTTTAAGTCCCTTTGTAGGGCTCACTCTCATGTTTATTAGAGAACTTGATAGATCATGTTTGACCAAACATGAAAAGATCTTAACCCGGTATTACATGATCCGATTGTAAATTAACTCCTCCAAAGTCTTGTGCTAATAGTTCACTAATGTGTGTTTATATGTATTCACTAATGAACACAGTATTAATGATAAAAAAGCTGCTATTCAAAAAATGATGAAAACTAGTAAATCTTTGGCTATTCATTGGTGAACACGTTAAATAAATTAATTACTAGTAATTCATTTTTAGTTTAATTTATTTTTTATTAAAATTTAGATAAGAGAAAAATAGAAGATAAAAATTTATTAGAAAGAGAAAAAATGTTGTTTATCATTATTATGTTCTTTTAAATAAAAAAAATAAAAAGATGATTAATTTAGACCATTAGTCAAATATAAATAAAAAGCTATGATAACTTCTAGTAAAAAACAACACTTCTCACATATATATTCCTATACATCCATATCCATATCCATATCCTTTATGTGAAAAGAAACAATTGTTAAAGATAGCTAATACTTACACAACGGTTTTAAGCCATACACAATAAAATACAAACAGTTAATACACATAATACAAGTTAATTATTTATAAAGTTGTTTTGTAAAGATCGCCTCTTTTGTAAAAAGAAGAGGATAGACGGATAGTAAAGTAGTATTTTTTAAGACAAAAAGATTTTTTATTCTTTTTTTTTGTGTAATTCATTTCAGAGGGTGTTTGGGAAAGCTTATCTTTTTTAAGCTTTAAATTTATTAGTTTTTTTAGCTTTTAAGTTTTTTAATAAAAAAAGTGTTTGACTTTTAAAAAAGTGTTTGACTTATCTTATTATTATAAAATGACTAAAAAGAGAAATACTTATATTTGAGGAAGAGAGAGTGTTAGAAAAAGAACGAAGAATAAATATATATATATATATATATATATGTATGTATATATATACTACTATATAACCATTTAACATTCTCTCTTCTTTTTAATTTTAAGAGTTTTTAAAATTCAATCAAGACAAAATCTTGACAATTCATTTTATGTAAATTAATCTCATCCACTCAAGTTTTAACCATTTCATTCTCTCTCCTAATTTACTTTAACTTTTTATTTATTTAAAATATATTTCTCACACTAACACAATAATCCATCCACATTAACATAATTTTTAAAATCTTATTTACTTTTCTCTTTAATTCATCAATATAATTTTTTTTTCTTATTTTTATGTCTTTTAGAATTTACTTTTAAAATTAATAAAACATTTAGATGCAAATAAAGAAAAATTTGAAAAAATACGCACATGTTATTGTAGAAAACTTTTTCATTATATTGAATCGCGCGAATAACATATCATTACATTCTTGAAAGAGACAAATTGTAGAAAACAAAAACTATTTGCCGTCATACGCAGATACGATTCTAGTATATGTAAATGTACAAAGATAAATTATTATTGAGAAGAAAAAAAGTTATTTTCGTTAACTTGTAAAAAATTACTTATTTTTAATAAAGATTAACTCTATGTATTTTACTCAAACAGTTTTCAGTGTTACTAAACTGCGTCGCCGGAAATGGAAAGGCTGGAGAACCTGAACGCTGCTAACTGCGTCGACGGCGACGGAGACGGCAGCCGGAGTGTGGTGTATAAGCTGCCGTTAGGAGAATCTGCCCCCAGTTTCGACCTAGAAAAGGCGGTATGCAGCCACGGTTTCTTCATGACAGCCCCAAATCATTGGGACCCTGTCTCAAAAACCTTCCAACGGCCCTTACGCCTCCTCCATTCTGACTTTTCATCTTCCTCCGTCACCGTCCGAATCTCTCAACCGCCTCAATCCTCTCATCTACTCCTCCGTGTATTTCACCCTGACGATCTCTCTCCTGCAAATCAGCAATCGTTAATGGTTTGTAAATAAATCCCTAAAAACTTAGGTTTTCTTCAGTAAATAGCATCATATGTTGTGCAGGTGTCAGTGTTCTGTCGAATCATTGGAGTTTATTCAATTGGGAATGAATTGGACTGTAGTTTTGGAAGTTTTCAGATGCTAATTTCTGATTGATTGATTGTTGCAGGAGCAAGTCAGGAGAATGCTGCGTTTATCTGACGCAGAGGAGAAAAATGTAAGGGAGTTTCAAGAATTATACGATGACGCGAAATCATCAGGTTTTGGAAGAATCTTTAGGTCTCCAACGCTGTTTGAAGACATGGTTAAATGCATTCTTGTCTGCAATTGCCAGTTAGCTTTCTCCCTTCCTCTTGTTTAGGAGTGTTTGGATCCACTTACTAGTTATAGGCTTAAAACTTCAACTGATAAACTTTGAGCTTTATTAAAGCTCTAATAAGCTTGTATGCAAAAAGCTAGTCCAAATACCCCCAAATCTGATTTTGATCAACAGTTTTTTTATGGATAAGCATCCCAATTTGCAATTTTTCAAGAATAGCCTTGTTACCTCAGCAGATAACATATCTACTTAATCATGGAAATAATAAATTTACTGCAATTTTAACCCTATATAATGCCACTTTAAGAAATAGGAATGAATTTGACTACAATGTTTTCTAAAGGTGACTAATTTCTATTGTTAGGTGGTCCAGGACTTTGAACATGGCTAGAGCCCTTTGTGAGCTGCAATATGAACTGGAGAACCACATATCAACTGAAGCTGATAAAGATAAACACACTAAATTTGCTCCAGCAACTCCCGCAGGGAAAGAAGCAAGCAAACGTAAGGTCAATTTGCAACAAAAATCAAGAAATGCTGCAAAAAGGAAAGCAGAGGCGTATATCAATACACAGGAATCGAATCTTGCTAGTGAAAAGGCAGAATTGCCCTCCAACAGTGAGATTGGTAACTTTCCTAACCCGAAAGAACTAGTAAGCCTTGATGTAAATTTCCTGGGAAAGCGATGCAATCTTGGTTATAGAGCAAGTTGAATATTGGGTCTTGCTCAAAGTGTTGTTGAAGGTAGAATTCAACTTAAGAAACTTGAAGAAGATTGTGGTGAAGCATCTTTATGTAATTACATGAAGATAAATGAGAAGCTGGGAGAAATTTATGGTTTTGGTCCATTTACACGCGCCAATGTGCTTATGTGCTTGGGATTCTACCATGTAATCCCATCGGATTCTGAAACATTGAGGCATTTAAATCAGGTTTTTCTTGAACTTTTGAGATTGATTTTAATCATGGTTATTTGATTTAGGTGACAAACTAAAATAAAATTTGGATTAGCTAATTTCCCTGGCTTACAAGCTTATTAGAAATGTTGATAAGCTCGTAAGTCAATTTTTTGTGCGTAGAAGCTTATCAAGTAAACCTTATTGCTTATTTAAGTCCATAAACTCTTGAGCTGGAAAAAGCGGGCATACGAGCTTATATAAAGTCATAATAAGCTCGTAAGTTGGAAAATAAGCTAATCAAAACACCCTCAATAACCCTTTTAGAGGATTTTTACTCCCATCTCACAAGACCTTTGGTTTCTTACAGAAATGTCCTTTTGGTCATTTCTTTAACACTCAAAAACATATCCATTTACAGTGTCTTAACAGATTAAGAACCAGTTTTGGCACTCTTGATTATCTAATTCTGAATATTAAAAATGCCATAAATTTCCCAAAAAAGCATGTCCAAACACCCCCTAATCCTTTTTTTTCCAACTCTTTTATAACATTTGTCTGATTTATATACTTTGTTTCAGGTTCATGGAAAGAAGTCAACAATTAAAAACATCCAACAAGATATTGAAATGATCTACGGGAAGTATGCTCCATTTCAGTTCTTGGTGTACTGGTAAGATTATTTTTTATTTTTTATTATTAATTATTATTTTAGTTGTGTTGATGGACAAGTATCTTATTGGATTATGTTTTGAATTAGGTCAGAAATATGGTCTTTTTATGAAGAAACGTTTGGAAAGCTAAGTGAACTGCCCAACTCTCGGTATAAACTTATAACCGCGGCGAATATGAGATTTAAGAATGGCGTGTGTAAAAGTTAACTGTTATGATGAAATTACTCACATTATAGGACTAAGTTTACAATCTTTTCAACACTTGTTTCAGTCAAAATATGAAAATAGTTTTTTTCTCGTGTGTGTACACCTTTGTCTACCACGTGACTTGAACTCAAAATCTTGAGATCACTGTAAACGCCTCATGTCGCTAGGCTAAAAGGCCTTTGGTGTGTAAGGCACCTTTTTTAAGTTTTCATAACTGTGGTATACGGTTTTCTAAATCCCGGTTCTTCAAAGAGATACCGTGATCTCGATCCCTGGTTTGTAGCCGCCCCACTAGAATCAAGCCACGTGTTTTGTCAGTAATGTGTGTGTATTGTAGTTTCTAAATCCCACTCCAATAGGAACTCGATTCCCGGTTATTAGTTTATTAGTTTTGTTTGAAACACGATTATATGTTGCAATGGAGGTTTGATATCGTATTTTCGTATACATAATTTTGTAGCTGGTTCCATTTCAAGAATATGTTGTGGAATTACAATTATACACCAACATTACCCGATTCGATCCGTCTAAATGAGGTATGGGAAGGTAAGATTTAGACAATCATACTTCTATTTGTAGGTAGAGAGACTGCTGTCCGATAGACCTCCCATAGTGAATGATAAAAGAAGGGAGATAAAATAGAAGTAAAAAATAATAAAAATAAAAAAACAATAATTTAAACAAAACATGTATACTTATGGAGTTAACAAAATTTCAGAAAATACATCTTAATAAATATATATGCCCACACACACCCCTCATAATATCTAACAAGTAATACATTTATACCTATTTAAAAAATACCTTAGAAATATTATTAATTTTATAATTAGTTTAGTTCATATTTTAGCTAAGCTCTACATAGTTACTAAGGCCACCCGTAGCGCATAGCCAGAAAGGCTTCGGGTGTGGCATTCGGGTCGAGAAAGGTTTGAGATGGGTGCTACTCATGGTCTAAGGGTTCATCTTCCTACCTATTTAGTATTTGACATATGTAATGTTCTAATTCTCTTTCCTCCTATTATCTATTGATTTTTACATTTGTCATGATCAAGTGAATAGGAACAAAAAGTAAAAGGATTTATTCTCTTTATAGAAACTTTTAGAAGTTGAGATAGATAAATTTTTATTATTAATGTTTATTTAATTATTTTATTTAATTACAATTATACATTTATGACAATTAAGAGCAGCAAAATAGTCTAATTGATTATGTAGTTTCGCTTTTTTTACATTTGGTGTTGTTTGTTCATCGAGACCAAGCCATTTTTCAACGTGACCTCTTAATAAAGAGATATTTGTTTTTAAATTTATTAAATGCGGTGAACCCGACCTTATAAACCCGAAACAGATTGATCCAAACCTGACAAACCCGAAGCTTAATAGTGTTGGGTTTCGGATAAATTTTATTTTCTTAAAACCCGATTGGGTTGGCCTGTTTAACACCCCCGGTTGTAGTGTGAAGGTTCAAATTATTCTTAGTATTTTCTGTAATGTAATTTTTCTAATTTATTAGTAAATAATACTGCTTTCATTTCGATTCTATTCGAAACCTCAAATTAATCAATTTAGTTCGTTTAAATCCTCTTAATATGATAGGTAATTTAGTATACAATCATATGTGATTTGTAAAAGCATCATATGTGAATTACAAAAATGTTACTCCGTCCAAAATTTTAAAATGCAATCTGAACCATTGATACCATTGATTCAAAGGCTAAAATTAGTTCCTTAAGACTATGAATTAAATATGGACTATATTGAACATTATTGTATAGTATGTTACTAAAAATTATCACATTTACAAAGAATATTATTCAAGGCTTGAATAGCTTATTTATGACATTGAAAACAGGTTGCCCCATCAAAGTTTCTTTTTCCACACTCTAAAACAAACTATAAACAATTAAGGTATTAATACACAACAAGTAATAGAAAAGGGAAATTGCAAAAGCTTCACACAGTTGATACAGCTTTGCAACTAACTTTTTTTTAAAAAATAATGTAATTTCTAAAGAAATTATCAAAAGTAACATAAGTCTTTCAAACTTTTTAAAAGTAGAATTTTCAGGATTTTATATCCCAAATTTGAAAACAAAATCGGGATTTTAGATCTCGAATTTGCCACATATCATGTACTTATACTTCCTAGCTTTTTCTTTGTTATTTTTAATGCATTTTATGGTTGTATTTGGTCAAATTCGGGATCCTAAATTTCGAATTCTTCATCAAATTCGGCATTTAAAATCCCACACAAGCATAATATAAGTAAAATGTGTGATGAACAAAATCTTTAATCGGGTTAACCTGAATCTTTGAATAAATATATTCAAACTAACTCGAAACCCGACCCTATATGAGCATGGGTTTGTTAGGTCAACCTGATTAAATGGATGTTTGTTTGCTGCCTAATGGAACCACTCAGCATTGAATGCTGAATCTTTCAACATTTAGCGTATTTGATTGTAGCCTCTGAATGAAGACGGTGCTGAATGATTCAGCATAATGTTGCTGAATCATTCTACTTTAAAGTGCATTCTGAATCATTAAGCACCAAATATTTTACCCTAATATTCTTTCTTTCGCATGTTGTATTGTTAAACAATCATATCTTATCTTATAATTTTTTCGGTTTTTGAATATGGTTTCGAGTGCGATTTTCGAATACTGTTTTCCGTTTCAACTACGATTTTCTTAATCAATCTTTCAAATTCAATGTTTATTTTCCAATTTTTGGTAAGAATTTCGAAAATAATTTTCATTTATATTCTAACTTTAATATTCAATGTTCCTTTCGATTGTATGCGAACTTTAAATTCGTTATTTGTTTCGTTTTGATTCAAATTTTGATTTTACTTTATTATTCAACTTATATAAATGGATATAATAAAAATTATGATGTACTATTATTCTATCAAGTATCAATAAATAATTTCATCGAACAACCGAATAATTTTTTATTATTCATCATCAAATAGAATTACGAATTGATTCAAAATACTACAGTACCACCTATCAAGTAATCAAATGTAAAAGTACTAAAGTCATATAGTTAAAATAACAAAAACCCAAATGACGTGCTGTTGTTTTAACTTTAAATCTTTTATTGTTTATTTTAAGTTTTTAACATTTAAGGGTTTTGTACTTTTATTTGGCGGGTTTATTGCCCTAAGACGTCACTCCCTTATATGAATTCACAATGATCTTTTCAAAATTTAAATGTTAAGTATTAAAGAAAATTTTATAATGTTATAGTTTTACCCTTAAACGGGTCATTTTCGGATTGTCAGATTGACCCTAACCTTATCCATTTATTTCCGTGTCAATTTCAGGTCAACCCGCTTTTAATCCGTTTCGTGTTTGTATAACTTTTTCGTGTTGGATTTCAGTCGTGCTTCGTATCGGGTCAGGACTTAGCGGCCTTAGTGTATGGTAATTGATTTTTACACAACAAGATTTTACCATACACAACAATTGTGACTTTTATACTCCTAGAATTTCACTATCTTTTATTCTCATCCACATATTTAAGGGTACAATGGTCTAAACAATAACTAATTGTTGTGTATGGTAAAAATCTGTTGTGTACAGATCATCTCCCTTAGTGTATAGTTGACCACACACCAACACACGTACTTACTACGTACAACTTTTAAAGCACGGTAATTTGTTGACCATAAAACCCAATGCTATCCACACAAATATAATCTATTTTTATTTTTTTTAACAACCAAATAAATTTTATTAAACTCATAGTACCAATCATACAAGTAGTACATTAACTTGCACATAGTCATAGGCTCCCAGACACTTGATAAGGCACAAATTACAATGGTGTGAATTTTCATTCACCAATTTCAGAGGCAGAATCAGTCATTTAAGACATCCTTGCAAGTGAGTATTTCCTTGTAAACTTTACATTAATCACCTCTAAATTTCTTTCTTCTGTAGACTGTTATTTCTGTTTACGTTTGTTTATTGTTGGATATGATCTGAATTTGGTCAAGTAGGTCATTGGTTCATTTAATTTACGAATTGGATTAGGACTCTAATTATTATCAGGGTTAGTTGTCATTAAAGATAGAGCCTTGATTTTCCTGAAATGTCCATAATTAATGAGTCATTAATATGTCATTAATGAGTCTTCATTTTTATTGGTCATTGATTTATTTTAATCAAGAGTCAAGATTGGTTCACATGATACTCGCAATAAAAACGGTATATATATATATATATATATATATAGAGAGAGAGAGAGAGAAGATCTTTTAAGAACCGTTCTTATCGCGAGTACTATTTGTAACCACCATTAATGCTCATTAATAGGGGTATTTTGATCTTTTATATATTTTCCTAACGTGAATTGCATCCGGGTAGACCGTTATTAAAGGACGAGACTTGTTTTTGCCAAAATACTCTTCGTTAATGTGTCATTAATGAGACATTAATAACTCATTAATGAGCAATCATTTTTATTGATCATTGATTTAATTTGATCAAATGTCATGATTGGTTCTTACGATACCGCAATAAAAATAATTCTTAATTGAACTATCCCATATATGTATATATATGTGTGTGTGTGTGTGTTGGTAGATGAGCCGTTAGAATTGAGTCGCAAAAAAAGAGAAGATTTTATTTTTTCCTTGGTTTTCTTGTTCGTACGCCGAAAACACAAAAACGGCAATAACCAAGATTTAGATTGTAGCTTTTTTTTGTTATTCACAGGTTTAAGTTATGTTTGATTACATGTTTTTTTGTAACATCATCGTATTTTTCTCATATAGTGATATCATCTGTTGTGCCCGTATTTTTTTCCACAAGGGTTTTTTCACGTTAAATCTTAGTCTTCTCGTTTTCTATTATTTATTCGTATTTCGTTACAACACGGTTCGATATATTTATTTTACAACATTATGTTGGCATCTCCTGCTCCTCACAAATTAGCTTAGGGGGTGTTTGTTTTAGCTTATTTTATGGTCTTTTTACCTTATTAGCTTATTTTTTGTGCTTATGAAAATGATAATCCAAGTGAAAAAAACTTTTTTTTTCTCCATATGAGCATATTTTTATACATTTACATTTTTACCCTTATTTTTCTTCTTTTTCCAACACATCTTCCTCAAATGTAAGCATGTCTTTTTTAGTCATTTTATAATAATAAGCAAAGTCAAACACTTTTTTAAAAGAAACTTATTAGCTTATAACTCATAAATTAATCCAAATACTTTTTTCATTAATAAGCTCAAAAACTAAAAAACTCATAAGCTAAATACCTAATAAACTTAAGCTTAAAAAAATAAACTTACCCCCTTAGTTCCAAGATTCATCACAATGTGATACCCATATACATGTCCATCTTCTTGATATCGCATGCTTTGTTGCAAAGTCCAAATAATAGATTGAAGACGTCAAAGTCTCCGAACACCGAAAATCAAAAACTATTTAAAAAAAGGAAAGAGAAGGAGTTGAGATTGGCCCTACCTAGGACCAACCACCAGCTTCCATGATCACGGCACGGTGGTGTGGGGAGGCTGCCTTTCACGGCGCGGTTGGGTCTTACCACGGCAATATCTTAGTCCCAGTTCGAGCTCTCTTAGGGATATTATCTATCCCCATGCTACATATTTTCATATAAGTCATCGCTCGCTTGCTCTACCTTTGGCCCAAAAGTAATAGATTTGAGTCCCATAAAACAGAGACGGATCTAAAAATATAAGTTATGAGTCACGCAAACTTTTTC
>JAUEJL010078540.1:0-15555 GCA_032274825.1 Drosophyllum lusitanicum
AACGAGAGATAAAGCAAAAGCATTCTGTGTTTAGGATTTGAATAAGCCTGTAATTCAAATCGAGTTTCTTGGATTATTCTATATCTGAATTCGTGATACCCCAGGCAATAGGGTTGAATTACAGATTACGGAAAGTGTATTCTACACTATCCACGAAATTATCCAAATTATATTGTTATTCTTACTTCCTACAAACCCTTTCCTCCAACAAATGTATTTCTTTTTGGAAAGGAGAGAGAACTGTTGTATCAATATGTGTTAAAGCAAATGTTGTTTTTGTTGTTTGGATGAAAACACTATAAATTTCAAGTAGAAGTATGTAAAATTACCCCATTAGCAATTGAGTGAAACCGAGTTCTTACTGAGCATCCATCTCAACACAAGTTCTTTCTGCACGAAAACGTTATTTCAAGCTTGTCTATTGCTCTATCTAATAATTAAAATGAAGCACATGACATCAAAAGTCAAAAGCTATTAATCTTTTTCAGCAAGCTCGTGTTTTCTGGGAAAAGATCTGGACAGCTACTTAGGTGATCCCATACAAGTTTTGTTGTTTACTTGGCTATATTAATATGTAGGATAATTGCACACTGCATAAAGAGAAGGCTGTTATGGCGTACTTCTTTTGTGCGTAAAGTATGCAGAGAAGGTGAATATTATGAGGATATGATGCGTTATCTTCGAAAAAACTTGGCGGTAAGTATTAAAGACAACTTCTTGGTTTCGTTTTTAGTCTGCACGCCATCTCTTTGTTATCTGCCTGCTCTAATGAATACTTTATTTTAATATGTAAAATTTTTCCTTAGATATGCATGCACATGCCATTGTTAAAAAAATAAACAACTAATTATGCATAGTGGATGTAATGTCAGAGCCCATGTGCTGTTATTGGCAGGAGGCTTACAATTAACATGTCTGACCCACAACCTTGAAACTGAATGAAGTGTTTACTTTAGTTCTTATTAGTTTACCTCGATTGAAGCATGCAATTAACGATGCTTTCTGTTCTTTCTTGCAGCTGTTTCCTTATCATCTTGCTGAGTATGTTTGTCGTGTAATGAGGGTTTCTCCATTCAGATACTATTGCGATATGATATTCGAAGTTATGAAAAATGGTAGTAGGGGCTTTTATAACTTATATGTACAGCCTCGAATTTCAATTCCCGGAAGACTGATGTTTTGTCTTGAATGCAGAACAGTCCTACGACCGCATTCCAAATTTTAGTGCGGCTGATGCTTTACGACTCACCGGGATAGGCAGAAATGAATTTATCGACATTATGAACAAGTGTAGATCTAAGGTATAAATCTATAGTATTTTGGTTTCAAACTTATGCAATACATATCCACATAGGTGTTGTATCAATTATTTGGTATCCTTAAACATATTATTATAGCATTCTGATTCACTGGTTATTTGATGAACATTCTTATTTTTGCTTATATGGAAGCATATTGTAATAAATGTTCTTTAAGATAGGTGGTACCTGTTATTTGTGTGATAATGATACACACACACACACACATGCTCCATATGAAAAGGATAGAAAAAAACAAGGTGTTTCTTATTGGAATTGGTAGATATCTTCTACATCTCCCCTCTTTTTCATGCCTTAAGCTATATGTTGATTGGCATGCTTGAGAGTATCTATAGTTGCTTAGGCGTTATGTATACTTTTGTTAGTTTTTCTTGGTTTGTTTGAATGTCTCTCGCTCTCTCCTACGTTGTCCCCATTTTGGAAAACAACAAATGGAAGCTAGCAACTCCTTACTGTATATGATATGTTATAAACTTCATTGTTTATTTTGTGTTTGTTGTCCGTCATGTCATGCCCTCTATGCATTCTATCATCTATCATCTACGAGATGATGGCTCCTATACGTAAGAGTTATTTACCGCACCTATTTCACAATATTTCTAGTTATACATTTTTTTGTCCCTTTTGCATCTCTTAGTTATTTGTTGACATTTCAACAACTTATAAACAAAACTTTGCGAGTTTGTACAATGCAAATCACATGATTAATCTATTAACGGTTGAAAGTATATGATAGGTTTTAGTAGAATGTAGAACCCATTTTTTCATAAAAGGGACTATACATTATCAGTTATTACTTCCTAGGACATATTGTTAAGCATGCATGAAGGAAATTATTTTCACATGTAACAAAAAACACAATATTTAACTTCTACTCAGACACCTTGATCTAGTTGAATTAGTATCACATGGTTTTGTCTAGGAGTTAGTACACAAAGCTTTAAAACCACACCCACTATCATATTCAAGAGGATTGTTTGACTTATAAATCTTCATCATCTCTATTATTAATGATATCTCAACTTAATGTTTTTTGTCCTCCCATGAAAGCCAAGATTTCGTTCTTTGCAAGATGAATAACACTTTGATTGTCATAATAGAGAACATTATTTGCCTGTTTCTTGTCTAACTTCTTAAGAAAGTTCTTCAACTAAAATATCTCTTTACTAGCTTTTGCTATAGTCATGTTTTTTTGCCTCTATGACTGAAAGAGTAACAACTTTCTAAGTTGAGACATTCAATTAACTATCTTCCCATTCAATGCATGAGAAATATTTGGTCTCATGCATACCATCACACTTAAAATGTCAGCCATCTTTCTTGTGTTCATCCTTTTGTGGTGATTGTTTCTTTGTAAGCTAAGTGGCTTCTGAAATACAATAGCAATAACAACAACAATAACCAATCTCGCAAAGTGACTTCTGAAATGCATGCTCTAAATCATAGACTCTTGAAGATGAAATTTCTCTAACACATTCCCTTTGTACCTTATTTTTGGATAATGTTAGAGTACCTTGAGACTAGTCTCTCGTGATGCTCATACCAAGCATTTGGTTTTCATATGCTAGAGTTTATTGTTTTACCTTACATATTCTGCAATCAACATGTCATCAACTTAAAACAATAATAGGATGCCATACTCAAAAGATATGAATTATGAAGTATAGCTTCCATAGCTCTCTCCAGGATAGTTAAAATCTTTAGAGAAGACCCTTGTTGAGAGTTGATCTTGTACCTACTTGGAAAAATATATGACATGCAATACAAAAAAATTTATTCAAAGGAAACATATGCATAAATGTAGTCTCACTACTAGGATTAACACACATTACCAGTCAACTATATTGGCCTTTGCTCAATTATGACTCCAAGGTTATATACTAATGAACCAGATGTACATTCAAAGAAGGATGATTGTAAATATGCCCAATACCTTATTTGTCTTTCTTATTTGGATTCTTAATAGAGTTTTTAAACATATGCCTAGATGGTTATTCTTTGTTCGTTTGTCACACAAAGTTTAATATCACTTCTCTCCATTACAACATGCAAAATTTATGTCACCACTTGGAAGAAGCAAAGTCTTCATGAGATGAATATAAAGTATAATTAGATATTACCTTTTTTTTGTTTCGAATGCACTATTTTAGTTCTGAATTGAAAAGTTCATTTAAGTTTGCCACATGAATATGTCCTAGATTATATGCTCCTGGAAGTTGCTCTCAAATTTGTATATGAATATCCATATCCCCATATAGCTTTACTGCTCGTGTTATACATTAAAGTCACAACATAGCTAGACGCATCTTTTATTTTTATCTAATTATTCATAATGATTTTGGAGCTATTTAGAAAATAATGTGGAAGCTGAACAAATCAATAGCTAGAGAATCATTGCCTACGCAACCAGTTGACATCACAATTGAACCTTGGTGGGGAGTTTGTCTTGTCAACTTTACATTGGAAGAATTTAAGGTAAGGTTCCTGGTAGATCTCTTTTTGATGAGAATATGTACAGCCAATATATTTTAGTCCTAGTTTAGCTTGTAACATCAACGCCGTATTCCATGGGTCTTCGAATGTTCTTTTATAAGACTCAAATCCTGATAATAACTTATGAGAAAATATAACTGTTACTATGTACATGATTGATAATACCTTATTTCTTCACATAGTATGAAATATATATGCAGAAACTTTCAGAAGATGAAAGTGCAACAATTGACAAAATATGCAAGGAGGAAGCAAATGCATTTATGCTCTTTGATCCGGTCATCATCAAGGGTCTTTACCGCCGTGGACTAGTCTACCTTGATGTGTGTGTTTATGCCGAAGATCGATTTAAAGGTAATACTTTTTATATCATCATGAAACTTATAATAACTGAATATGTTATTGCTAATGACAGACATGGTGACATTGTCATTCTTAAACTATTGGGTCCTCTTTCTGCATTTGTCTTTTTATTTATCATTGGCTCCCTGTTTTAAAATTTTATGTTCCATCAATCTCAGGTCCTTAAGTCTAGGTTTTGCTTAACATGAATCCCCAAAAACCTTTAAATGCTAACATTCTATCTTGTTTAAGAGTTACTATGACATTTCTTTTGTAGATACTTTAACATAATGAAGTACAATTCTGCTATTAGGCCTAACCATACACTTCTCTCTTATTTTCTCTTCCTTCTCCCATCACCTTTAGTCATCCAACATAATCCACTATCAGCACTTGTGGAGTGATAAAGACTGATGGGTAACCTTGTATCAACATGAACTCATGTTTGAACCTCACTATTTCATGATCAAGAGAGATATAGTGAAAAGAGGGCCCTGTTTATTTTTTGAACAAGTCATGAAAGATCTCAAAGCAGGTGAATTCCCATTGTTTTTTGTTGACCGAGAAAGAGGGAGCTATAGCTTATCTAAGGAGCGAGCTAAATACCAGCTTGCACTAATGGCTTCTTGGTGGCATAGGGTAGGTAGGACTGGGTGAGAAAGGGTTCCCGGGCCCACTTCCGTACTTCTTGCTAGCACTGTGAATTACCTTAGACCTACGCAGACTCTCTCTTCTTTCAGCTGATTCTCCTTTTACTAGGCTTACAAAAATTTACACATGGAGTCATGTAGATCCAATGCCTAAGCACACAAAATCTTAGATGAAGTGTCATGATCTGTATTTCTCATATACACAACCACATATGGAGTCAGTTAGTACCGTATGTGTGTACAATGTCCATAGACATAATCACCTATAGTGTACATACTGTTGACATAAACAATCACAATAGAGTTAACGCCCATGTATGTATGCATGTATGTATGATTATATGTAAGTATGTTGTGTGCATGTTTTCATGTTTCCCCTATTCATGAACTTGGAAAAGTTACTTGTTTAATATTACAGTATGCAGACTAGAAGGGTTTGTTTCAAACAGAGAGCAGTCTTACGAAGATCCCATTGAGGAGTAAGAGATTGGTCTTTACAAAAGAATTGCTTCTTTTTATGTTTTAACCATTTGAATTAACTTCTACAAGCAAGACAAGTGAAGATCCTCATGTTACGAAAACTTCACTATACAGGTTGCTTTATGCTGTTTTTGTGGTTTCAAGTGAGAATTCAACTGTTGCTGAACTGGCCACAACATTACAGGTCCAACTCTCTCAACTTCAGGCTGCTGCGTCTTTTGCTTGTCGGTTAGGATGGGCAGTTAAACTAATCGACCCTGGATCTATTCTTCAAGAACCAACTTCTCCCACTTCTTGTGGTAAAATCTCACTTTCTGAGCAGGATGAAGCTTCCCGTGCCAGTCTCGGCTCTTCAAACATGTCTGTTGATGCCACTCTATTTCAGCAAGATGCCACAGATAACTCTGGCCATACTCGTGTTGCGTTTCTTGTTGATGCCAACATAACATCCTATCTTATGATGGGGTCCGTTTCACCAGGTACGTATATTTCCCTCTTTTCCCGGGTTTTATCTTTCCATTTTCTTTTCCTTTTTGTTGTAAGTCACTTGTCTGTTATAAAATTCTTTTTTCAGGCTTAAAGTCTCATGCAGTAACCCTATACGAAGCAGGGAAACTCGGTCATGCTAGCATAAAAGATCTCTGCAATGACCTTAGCTCGTTAGAAGGTGCCAAATTTGAGGGGGTTCTTCAGGAATTTGCAAACCATGCATTTAGTCTTCGATGTGTTTTGGAGTGTTTAACATCTGGAGGTATTGCTACCAACAAGGTGGATAATGATTCAGCAGATAAGTCAAACAGAGAAGAATCTGAACATGTTGTTATTAATGAATCAGGGGTAGTCAATGATTCTGAGTGTTCATCATCATCTATTGAGAACTTCGATTCTAATGTTCCTGTGACTGAAGATACTAATGATACTGGGAAAGTAACGAGTAAAAGAATAAGGAAATATAATGTAGATATCCTGCGGTGTGAAAGTTTGGCTACTCTTGCAACAGCAACACTTGATAGATTGTTTTGTCGTGACTATGAAATTGTTGTGTCAATGTTACCACTTCCTCATTCTTCTGTAATTCCTGAGCCCAAAGGCCCAGTTCATTTTGGGCCTCCCTCCTACTCCTCCATGACCCCATGGATGAAATTAGTATTATATTCAGCTGCACGTAGTGGACCTCTTTCAGTTGTCCTTATGAAAGGTCAATGTTTAAGATTACTTCCTGCACCATTGTCTGGTTGTGAGAAAGCCCTTGTATGGTCTTGGGATGAATCTTCTGGTGAAAAGTTTGATGGGCGTTTAGTCAAAGGAAGTATACTCTTACATTGTTTAAACTCATTTCTTAAACACACAGCCATTTTAGTGCAACCCTTAAGCATTTATGACCTGAATGAGTCTGGAAAAATGACTACCATGGATGTCCCTCTACCATTGAAGAACTCTGATGGTTCGTTTGCAGAGATAGGTAAAGAGTTGGGGCTTGATATGGATGAAAGTTCAAAGTTGAACTTTCTATTGAATAATCTGGCAGATAGGATAGAGTTATGGACAGTTGGTTATATTCGCTTGTTAAAGCTCTTTAAAGAACCGGACCCAAATAGTTTTGCACCCGAAAATGATAAATATGAATGGGTTCCATTGATGGTGGAATTTGGGATTCCATTATTTAGTCCAAATTTATGCAACAATATATGTACAAGAGTGGTTTCCTCGCAATTACTTCAAACAAATTTGTTTACAGAACATCACAATTCAATGCAAGAGCTGAGGAAAAGGTTACAATATGTTTGTTCAGAGTACCAAGCAACTGGCTCAACTGCAAGGATGCTTTACCAAAAAGATCAACCAAAAACCGATCAAACAAAAGCTTCAAATAAACTTCTAATGACTTACGCGAGTCAAAGATGGAATCCACTCACAGATCCATCTTCTCCCATTTCTGGTACAAGTGATCATCAAAGATTAAAGCTTGCTAATAGGCAACGTTGTGGTACAGAAGTCTTGAGCTTTGATGGCAACATCTTAAGGTGTGTTCTAATTTATCTCCTATTTGTTTGCATGTGGATGATACTTGCTATTCTATTTTTAAGATCTATCATAACTTTTCATTTTTAATCAAAGCATATAAACACATATAAAAATAATATAAGTAATGAGAAATCATAATAAACATAAGCAGGTGTCGTTCAAATAGCCACTGTTTAATAAGCTCCAATGATGTTATGTCACTTAAGATTAGAAAAAGATCTCAAGGTGAGTACAAGGAGCATACGTGAATTAACCAACTACAGCTAATTGAATATGTAGTGTTTCAATTTCTGAAACAATTAAACTTCCCCACAGTTCCTGTGTATATTTCAGGATTTTCTAGACGTTTTTCATTTTCTGGGATTAAATAAAGAAGAATAACAAATATGCTTCTTTGGTAAACAACCATTTTATCATAAGATCACATTAATTCTCAGAATTTCTTAGATCTCAATTTAGAATACCCACCACCCACATTTTACTGACTTATTTCATAATCATTAAGGAATTTTTTTGGGTCACAAAGAACACAAACACATCCAAAGATTTTGTGGCTTCACTTAACTATAGATATTTGGCTTCCAATGATGGGACAAAATCATGAATTCTCAGAACATGGATTACTCTAGGGTATTTGTGCTATGGGAATGTGTGTAATCTCATTTATCAAAGTAGAATGACCCTAGTTTGTTACAAATTTCATTTCGGTTATTAATATTCTAAAAATTGGTGATATAGATGCTATTAATCAATTATTAGAGACAAAGTCTAGTAATTTTTAATTCCAATACACATCTTAAATATATATGCTTCAACAAATATTGTTATACTAAAATGCCTGTCACATCCTATGGATTAAATCAATTCCTTTGAGCTAGCTAGATTTATAGTGAGATCAAATTGTTTTCTTATTCAAATATGCATACTTTTCATTGCATTTAGTATTGCACCCAAATTTGATCACCTTTTATATAAAACCTGTTTCTTGGAGGAAAATTTATTCACGGAAACAAGTTCACATTATTGCTAGTATCAAAACTGTTCAGTAAATTATTTTTGACAACTTTATGGGAAGTATGATGATATTGCATGCATCCTGCAGATCGTATGCTCTTTCACCTGTCTACGAAACTGTCATGGGTATGTTTGAAGAGGCATCTGACACAAGAGGGGATAAACCAGATGATATGGACACCAGAGAAGCTATCTTGCCAGGTGTCAATCTCCTATTTGACGGATCTGAGCTGCGCCCGTTTGACATAGGGGCTTGCCTTCAGGCTCGACAACCGGCTTCTTTAATTGTAGAGGCTTCACTTGCTTCTGCTGCATCTTCTGGTATCAAATAGCGAAGCAGAATCAAACTTGCACCCCAAAGTGTGTATATACAAGAGTTTCTCTGTATACTAACTGACCATAACAAACCTTTTCTTTGCTTTGTGCTTCAATGCTGAGAGTTTGTTTATTCAGTGTCGTATAAGCTTCACGTACAACACTGCTGCTGATTATTCAGGTATGTTTTTACATTGTTTTTCCGCATTATTCAACCTTGCTAAAAACAATGGAAATTTGCATAAATAGGTAACGTATAATGCATTTTCTTGTGGAAACGTCAAAATACATAACACTTTGCAAGAACCAGTGGTTTGGCAACTATGGAAATGTAAAATCTTGAATAAAACAATGTCTTGTCACCTTTTGTCCAAAGCCAGTCACTCTTGCATAATTTATAACATCTTTTTGTTTGCTATGAAAAATAAGTACATTAGTTTTTCAACCAAATCAGATACTCCTAATTTTAGGGTAGAGTCATATAGCAACTATCCAAACTACTACCAAACTCATGCTAATTTATTTTTTGCATACATATATCGGGAGTAAAGACATTATCCATGTCATAATAAGATCTCTCCCTTCCAAATGGGAGAAATGGTTAGTTTGGGGTATCTTTGATTGTTACAGGGATACATATCAAATGTAAGTGAAAATAGTTTTATTGCATTATTTTCACACTTTCTTGATCTCAAAGTTGATTTGCATCTTTGGTTACCATAACCGTCCCTTTCTCGAGTTTACACTTCCTCCACTGCTTCAAAAACAAGGTACATATGGAGTATGGACTCTTGGTGCAAATCACAACCCAAAGTTAACTTGCATCTTTTTTTTCTGCAACAAAAGGATTAAGAGGTAGATTGAGAGACAGATACAAGCTTTCTTTTTGTTAAAAGGGGATGATCTTAATTTAGGATATGTGTCAGTACATATATTAGGAAGGCACAGTGGGGTAGCATGCTTTACTGCCTAGCAAAGCACTCATCTTCTTACTCACTTCCATCTTGTCAAGGAGTCTTCGCACAGACCCACTTACCATTTATCAGAGTCTTGTCCTACTGTGCGACTCTAAAAGTCCTTCCTTCTGTTTGAAAGCATTACCGCTACAGCTCATTCACATGTGAGGCTGCGAAGGGCAGGTCTCATCCATTTCCCAGGGAGCTCCATTGACGGTCCTGGATCTGAATTCTCGGGGTGGATCCCACCATTTCGACAGATTACCAACAAAGTCCATAAGTAACCTATGCATTAGTTATGATTACAACAACAACAATAATGTCTTTAAAAATAATAATAATAATATGTGCACCGGACTTTGAGTGACTCTCAATCGTCACCCTTTAGCTAAATTCATTGAGTTAAAATAAAGAATCAAAATTAACTAAACGGGTCAAGTTATCAATTGCATAGGAATGAAAGAAAATATGATGGTAAAGTTTGTTGAAAAAAATGTACACTTTTAAGAGTCTTCTGCATTTTTCACTCTTTGTGCAAACCACAATTTACCATCCTAAATTGATGTTTCAGTTGATATAACTTGGACTTCATTTTTGTTGTTTTTATGCAGGGCATACTTGTAGTTTATGGGCTACAGATAGGAGCCAGTCTTACAAGCAGACCATTTATATGCCAACAATATATTGACCCAAAAAAGCATTAAAATGACAATTTCAATTAAATATTTGTAAAGATAATTCCAAAGAATGAATTTCAATATAGCAAAAAAAAAAGTAAAGTTCTCATTATAGGCAATACATATTTGTTGTTCACATACATATATATGAATCAAAATGGTGTCACTTGCACCAAAAAAATTCATTTCTCTCAGCATTTATATGTTTTTCTCAGTTCTTTTTCTTTTCTTTTTTATGTACAGGTTACTAAGCATAGTGATTGTAATATTTTAAGGTTATGAGGTTCAAAGTTACATTTTTCCATTAAATCATAGAGACAATGTATTTATGATTTTAATGTTGGTTGTTTCTAAACCACCATTTCATATGATCAGAAAACTACTTTTTAGGCTTTCATTTGGTCTGCTTAATCCTATTTTATGGGATCCCTTAATTAAATGTTTTACTTTAAACCTATGAAATAAGGATATTCGAAGCACAAACTATCCTTTACATACATTCTTGTAAAAATCACGCATAAAATACAAGAATTATGACGAATGAGACTTGTTCATGGTTGCTCTTTAACTTTAGTCGAACATTAATATTTAGCGTACAGAAAGCCATATTAGTTTATTTATAAGAAAATAGCATGTTTGTGTTCTTTCATTTAAGTCTTAAACATATATAAATGAAAATAAACAAACTAATAATTTAAAGATGCAGATAGAACTATTACATGAATCTAATTTTTTTTTTCAAAATCAATACCATATGAATCTAAATTAATTTATATAATTCAATTACTTTATTAATATATGGACTTCAGTTAGTAAATTATGATTTATAAACTAAGTAACTAATCTAAAAATACGATCTTAAAATAATTTATATTATTCGATTATTATTAGTATTATCGATCAATTATTATAAACAAATTAATGAATATTCACAAACATAAATGAACGAACGAGACCTCTCTTCGTGTTTTTCATATAAATAAACGAACAAAACCTCATGTTAATTTGTTTAATAAACAAGCGATGAACATAAATGAGCTTCCCGTCAAACAAGTTCGCACAGTTCATGAACAATATTTGGTGTACAGTACTACCTAAAAACCATGACATGAAATACTAGAATGGAAGTATATATGGGAGAAATTAAGGATTATGGGTTTGATGAGGTAGGTAGGGATATATGAACCATTAGTAGTTATATATAGAGAGAGAGAAGACAAAATGATTATTAGCAAAGTAATTAAAATTTGTTATTGAAGGAAAGAAAGGTTAACACTTAACATGGACAGGACCATAAGTCATGTGGGAGACAAAGTGATTAACACTAGCATATATAAGCATCCTCATCATGTGCTTTATTAATTTAAAATACTAATTTAAACTATTTGAAAATCATTGTATCTCATATAAACTACTTACTTTAATTACTTTATTAAACACGATGACAGTAACGTAATTAATGTGATTCAGATAATATATTATATACTAAATGTTTAATTACAAGTTAAAATATGATAAATAATTTTACCAATAGACTGAATTAAGTACGTGTACGTTGAGAGAGTTTGTTTGAATTTGCTTCACAAAAAAAAAAAAAAAAAAAAAATTTCCGCTAAGCTTCTATCGAAGAATTGGACATTTGCTCGGATGTATTGCAGCCTAACTGTTATCGTGTCCCTTCCTTTTTCTTATCACTATAGTTATCACTGATTAAAAACTTAAAACTCTGTGCTACTAGAACATGTACGTACATCCCTTATTACTCAATTTTTGTTAAAAAAGTTTTTCCTTATTAAATAATCGAGCATTCGCTTCAATGATGCGAACAACAAATATAAATTTCTTTCGTTTCATAAGATAATATATGATTTAAAGGTGTTTTGGGGAGCCTAAATTGAATTTTTAAATAAATTTTATATAGATAAGATATAGATATATGGTAAATGTGGGAACAAGTGAGATATACCAAAATATGAATTAAAGGTGTTTTATACAGGTTATCTTAAGTCTTTAGCTTAGATGGATGTAGTTTAATCTGTATACAATTATCCTTGATTGAAATCCTACAGGACATCGTAATCCAAGTTTGGAGTGTAATATTTGTTACTTCTTTTAACAAAGTTATATCCAATGAAAATTTAACAATATTAATTGTAAATATTTAACTACAACGAAATGTTAAAATTGATCATAAATGTTACGAAAAAGAATCTTAAAAAGGGACACTTTTCAATGATTAAGCTTCATTATTATGTTAATATTGACATTAAAGTTAAGCTAGGTGTAACAACATCTAATTATAACTTGTGTGTTGTTGAACACACATGCTATTTAAGTTGTATGTGTATACAATAGCACCTAAGTTAGGTATTGTTAACTGCACCTATCATTTTTCCTAAAAGCAATACAGTTACATTGCTTAACAATGATTGATGATTATAATTATTGTATTTAATTTCAAGTTTCGAAAAAAAACCCTACATATTATAGTTGCAAAATCTTCTATTCATACGAGTATATTTTAATTTTTGTAAATTTTTTAGCAAAACTACACTATTTTATTATCATCAACCAAGTGACCAACTGCATTATTTGTTGCACACAAAAAGACTTATCCATAATATATTTGTTCCTTGCATAAATATGTCTTTAGGTCTATCTCAGTCTCAGTCTCTCTCAGAATAAAAAAAAGATGAGATGTGTTATAATAAGGTCGAGTCATATATGTTTCTTTTTTACTTCAAATCAACCATTAGTATAAGAAGATTAGCAACATTTTAGGACATTAAGGCATACCTTAACGAGGAAAAGGAATTGTAAAATACAAATTTCGTAGGTATTACATATTACATCGGTCGGTATTTATATAGTACAAGAGCTACAAGAGAAATCCTAATAATGGACTTAGCACATGTACATAATCGGGTTGAGTTATCTTATACTAAAACTCTAAAATACAGTATCTCTAATTTTCCCATGCAGTGAGAACATTAGAAGGTTGAACGATCACACCGGAGCAAAAATTACAATTGAAGTTACATTTAAAAAAGGGATTATATGTTAAAGAAACCTCTTTGGTGGCAAGGTGGTGACGGATTGGTGGCCAAAGAAGTGGCAAGAAGTGCAATTATAGTGATAGAAGCGTTAAACTGTAACAGCATGAGCTGCAATACGACACTGACTACAATAATATGATGGAGACAAGAGACACCAAAACCAAACCAATATATTTTTATTTACAATGCATCGGTCCCCGGGACAAGACGAGATGGTAAAGAAAATAAGGAAAGTCGTAACTCAAGAGGGATAACATGGAGAAGGATGGTGCGACAGTTGAAAAGCAATTGAAGGGAGAAAAGGAAAAGATACGAGCGGAACTTTTCTGATATCATATAGAATAATGAAAAACTTATATGTATTGTAACACCGCAAAATCCTAAGCCATTTTTTTTAAATTCGTTGCGGAAGCATAATCATAATATAATTTACATAAAACACACAACTGAAAATACTGTTTACAAAAGTACAACGTCTTGTCTGAGTTACAAAAGTTACACAAAGATGGCTCGTTTCTAACAAAATTAATATCAGAGTGTATGATCAAGCTTTCCTTTAAACAATCACCACTAAACACATGAACCTGCAAAAACAGTTCAACAGTAGAGAATTAGCACAAAGCTAAGTGAGAGGAAGTTAAACCATAACAGCAAACAGTCACAATCAATACAAAAGCATGTAATCATATAATCCAGAAGACCGGCGGTTCGGCGCTGAACCTACAACCAATGCTGGCTAAAACAAAGGTTTACCGATAGCCCACCGCTAACTGACACAGTTAGATACCCTCCAATACAACGCATGCACGAGAGGGTCTACAACTGCTCAACCAAAAGCGATCAGACCCAGCCCAATTCCACGCATAGATGACTTCATTCACGCAACTCAATATCATCCAAAGAGTGCGTATAGGCCAAATAATCACACAAACAGATATACAATCAACAATCATCAGATTAAACAGTCTATCAATCACAATCGCATGCATCACATCAATTATAACATTTACCATCCGTGAGTTAACATCCACTTACCTCTTGATTCTCGATTGCCACACTCAGATGTCTAATATCACTTAGTCTTTGTGTTTACTGAAAACACAACAATACTGAAATCAGTCTCTGATTCATAAATATATATACCCACATATATTTATATCTCTAATACTCATGAATAACATATTAACTTCACATAACAATATACACACAACATGCAGCAACAAAGTACAACAAACAAAGCTTCCTGCTGAAGTTTCCATAAACCGCGCCGCGACCAAGCATGCGTCACGCCGCGATGCGACGTGCCTTCAAATGGCTTCTTCGAATTCGCAACCAACTGGTTTGTGCCACGAGCTACAACCTTTCGCGTCGCGAGCTACCTTCGAACCAACAATACTTCGAATCCGAAAGGGTTCGCGCCATAAGCTTCCTTCGAACGACACGTCGAAATCGAAAAAGTTCGTGTTGCAACCCTCAAGGCGTCGCGCGGCTCGATCTGCTATTTTCCAGTTTTTTTCCATCTTCTTCTGTTCATCTTCCTACCGACCAAAACTCCATAACAACAAATAATCAGGTACTGAAATCAACTAACAACCTTACCAAAACATATTCAAACATCATATAACATACTTTCAATCATCATGCACACATTTAAACCATTTAAAATCATCAAATCAACAAAACCCACATATCAAGTAAAGCTTCAAGCTTTCATTAATGGTGATTCACACTTAAACCCACAAAACCCAACAAGAAAGCATATCAATATAATCACAATCATGTTAGAAACATTATCTAACCTTTAAATTGAATTATCAATAATCAATCAAGGATTTCAAAATCTCAAGTTTGTTCTCTTCTTGTTCTTAACTTTCTTCAAGCTCACATACACCAGAAAACACACATAAACTTTCAGATATTTTCAAATAAGAATCAATAAGTCATGCAAGTATATCCATAACTTTTTCCCTTGTACACGTGGACACCCAAGATTTCTTTCTAGCAAGCATGAGGTGTTTAAATCATGCATACACACACAATACATCCATACTCATATACAAACATACATACATATAATATATATATATAATAACTGTAACACCACAATTTCAACCCATTTTTTTAAATGCTGCGGAAGCGATAGATTAATATATATATATATATATATATATATACATATATATTTACAAAACCAATATATTAAACCAGGGTTAATTGTTTTCAAAACA
>JAUEJL010078551.1:0-15555 GCA_032274825.1 Drosophyllum lusitanicum
GGTATGAGATATGTGTTATTTGATGAGACCGTCTAACAGACGGGTATGTTGAGACCACGTACTACGGTAGTGGGTACAGAGAATGTGTTTGATGAACTGTTTGGATTGTAAGTAAAGTACTCGCTAAGCTTTGTGCTTACGGATGTTGTTTAACCATCTTTTCAGGCGATGACCATGGCGGGGCTCCAGTTCGACGTTGATAGCTCATTTCCAAGGCTTCCGCGGCTTTAATGATTCAGTTTCAATATTAATAGTTTCAGTGACAAACAATTATGTCGGATGTAATTTAAAGAACATTGTGTACCTATTTTAATTAACTATTGTCACACAATTACTTTATCAATATCTATCTATGAATGGAGTGTTTTAAAAAAAAAATTTGGGGACGTTACACTGGTTCGTTATAAAAATAGGTTCGGTTTAAAACAGACTATTAAATAGAAAGTATATTTGAATTCAATTTATTTATATTATTATTGTTATTGTCATTATTTACAATTATCTGATAATCTACCGTGTAGGACATTTGTCTCCTATAACACCACCAACAACTACTCACCAATAACCAAATCAACTGCTAATGCAATTGGTGGTCGCAACAGGAGGCAGATGTGTTGATGGGTGGCATTGGTGGTCGCAGCGAGGAATGTCGATGGCAATGGCGATGACTATGTCGGTGGTGAGGGCAGGGGTGGTGGGTGCGCGTGTGAGAGACGGCTGTTGCAACACTAGTCGGTGGTGGGGCAACAACGATGTTCGTGATGGTGACAGTCTGTGGTGGCGATGGTAGTTGGTGGTAGCAGATGGTAATGGTAGCGGCAACACTGGTGGCAACGGCGGATCGTAGTTGGTGGCGATGTGACGTCGTGTAGAGGCAGCAACGGCCAGTAGGCAGCATTGGGAGGCAGTAGCAGTCAATGGTTAAGTTGTGGCGGTGGTGGTCAGTGGCGTCAATCGGTGGTAGCGGCGGCAAGCAACTGCGCCAGCGCTCAGTTGGTCAGTAGTAGTCGATGGCTGTGACGGTGGTTGGTGGTGGCAACAACGGTCGGTGATGGCAGTGCGATGATGGTGAAGGTACGGCAGCGGGAGGTGGTGAGTGTGGTAGTAGCGACGATGGCTGATGGTGTATAAATTTTAAGATACTTTGGGTTGAGTTTGGTTTCTCTTATATAAGGTGGAACAAAATAAATTTTATGCATTTACTAAGTTTGGCTTTATTCAATTTATTAAATTAAATAAATAAATTAATGATAGTTTAAATAGTTTCGTGGTTGTCTTTGGCTTTCTACGTAAATTAAAATTCAAACGAATTGCTTGGGATGTTGGCATGTCTTTTATTTCTTCTTTTTAATTTTTATTATAGAATAACCTGAGTTTCTGTTTGTTTTGTAGAATTCGAATAGTAGAATAGAATTGAAATCAAATTTCGTGTTATATTGCGTTTGATAAACTTATTTTTGAATGAAATCTCATTTTTTAAGGATGAAATTTAAATAAATTACATTAATTCGAATTCTACGAAACAAATTGGACTTAATAGTTACATTCTTTATATTTTATAAACTATTTTTTTTTTTGCTCAAACATCAACATGTCAACATTAGTTTAGGTTGTCTTACAATGAATCTATTTTTTATTTGTAAAAAATGTTTTATTTTCTTGAACGTTGAAAGTTTGTATATGTAAAGTACAAAGAATTTATACTACTTTCTATGCACAAGTTACTACTGACAGCAATAAATATGTAACATGGTTTATAGTACTATTCACTATCCACAAGTTACAATAATATAATTGAGAGTGGAATATATTAATAAAAAATTTATCATATATTGATATTGATGGTTCGTCAATTGTCATTCAATAAATTCTAATACGTAGGAGGTCGTCGGTTTTCGTCTACTTAATGTTAATTACAATCAAAGTACATCTCGTCAGCGATATCGGTTGTTTTATTTTATATTTCGTAACAAATAATGTGTCGATTTAAAAGTAAATTTAAAAAGTATGCATTTGTCGACGTAAACAAATATTAACTACAAACTTACAAGTTCACAAAATTTCAACTAGAAGTTCATAGTTCATAGTAATAATGGTTTAGGTTTTGATTTATAAACGACTTCACTTCTACTCGACGCAACTATCCCATTTGCTTGACCAAAGAACGGCAAAATGAGCAATTTCCACCACTTATACACAATTTCCAGCATGCGATTTAAGTTTTCAACACTTAAAAACAATTTCTAGAACTTATATACTAATTCTAGCAAACAAATTTTATATTTGTTTGTACTTGTTCTAATAAATAAAAATCACAATTCTACCCATAAAAATGTTTTCAACCGATTACACAAATTAATCTCCAATCCTTATATATTTTGCATCAACTAGTTTTAAGTTGTTAAGTAAGAAAACAATCTACAAATAAAAGAGGCAAAATCTCGTAAGGAGGAGAAGTGGAGAGTAATCTCTTCCCCTATATACAGGGGAGCTAGGAGGTTGGTTGGGGTTGAATCAGTCTACTATACGCATGACGAAAAACATTTGATACAAAATAATAATTAACTAAATAAAATGATTTGTACTTTATAATTGTTGAAATCAAATATTCTGTAGGATCTTTTTCGTAACCGAGAGGTTCAAATGAAAGGAAAAAAAAAGAGAATAAATGTTGACTAAATATGAGATTTATATACTATAATTATATTATATAATCTTTAACTTCGTTATAAATCAAGAGAAGATAAAGAATATTATTAGATCATTTCTATATAGATGTCTGTATGACACATTTGTTTAAATGAATTGAAGGTTACTTCGTTTATAAAACGTTTAAGAAAAAAATAACTATCTAAGTTGCTTCAATCGATGACAATAATAAAAAACTCTGTACATAGATAATTGAAAATTATAGTGTATATAAAATGAATAATATTTATAGTTATATATTAAACTTATATACGAATTAACTGTATATTTATTTATAACAAATTTTTATTTAAATATACATGATCGTCAATATATAGTTATTTATTATATAGTTACTATTACTACGTAATAAACAAATTTTAGTAATATAGTAAATAGTTATTTACAGATATATGTATTAAATAGCTATTTAAATGAATAAGATTTGTTATAAATAAGAAAGATAATTTATACACAACACTCTTTTATCATACATAAACTAATTAAACATTATGTAATCTATAAATATTTATAAGTAAAAAATAAACATTTATTTAATATATTTGAATTTGAATAATCTCTATTCTCATAATTTAATTGAGATTCAATTTTGATCATTTAAAGTCAATTAAATTTTATTTTTAAATTTTGATCAAATGAATGGTTTGGATTTAATTTTAACTAAATGAAAGTTATGATTCTCTAATGATTGTTAGACTTTTATTTATATAAGATTACATATTTATTGTACTTATATAATAAATATCTCCTAATATAGGACCGTTACGAGCGTAAAAACTAAGATGTTACAAGCAACTAAACCAAACATATTATAAAACAATATAAAGATGCAACTCCCCAATTTTTTTTAAAACCAAAGTGTTATATTCATCTTTCTGGAACATTTTATAACGTATCACAACACAGAAGATTAGATAATGTTTGTATGGCAACTTAATTATCACACCCAAGACTTTTAGTTGAGATCTTCACTTCCCCAAGTCATTGAGAATTCCTCACAAACAAACTACTTGACCAGTTGATGAAGAGACTGCTATGTATGCCGCCTCTGTCGAAGATAAGGAAATTGTTGCTTGCTTCTTTGAACTCCATGAGATTTCCTCTAATTTGTTGTGTAGCCTAATCACATGCTTAGCGGACTTAGTGTTGAGCTAAGTGCTCATTGGTTGGCTAAGTGACTCAGCCCGTGCTTGGCCGAGTGTTCATTGTTTGGCTAAGTGACTGAGCTAAACATTGTGTTGACCATTTCATAAATGTTTCTAATTACAATTTACTATTGTATAACTAATTTTAACGGTTATCTGTCTGTCAATAGAGTAACAAACACGAAATCACATACGTGATTATCTAGGAAAGAAGTCTTTTGATTATACTTGTTGATTTCTAGTAATCATAATTGGGTAAGGTAAGGTTCATTACATAACCAACCTTAAATGCAACCGAACCAATTTTAGCCTTTGGATTTGGATATCAATGGTTGAAATTGCGACTGAATATGCATTTAACGTAAATCGAATATGCAGCTTCCAACAAGTTTATGCAGATTACCTACATCGAATATGCATTCATAATCTCAACCGTTGATCATTTCAATCTAAAGGCTGAAATTGGTTTTGTATTGATCTTTGTTCTAATTGAGTAAACATTCCATTTGATAACAATGTCCCTAAACACAATCGAATGATTATCCAAACTAACATATACACCTTGTAATGAAGGATATCTTCATCAAACGTCCATGTTTTTACATAGTTGTAATAAATTGAAAGTTAGTTGACCTAAATTCAAGGTTTTTTTCATCTTTAATGTCGTCTGTCTAATCCCAACATAAAAAATAGAGTAATTTGTGTTCGGAAGCTCACGATGAATTGAGATACAAAATGATCCAAGAATGAAGAGACACCACAAAGAAGAAATGATCGACCGAAGCCAAAGCCATAGGCATAGGAACGTAGTCACAAGATCCCCAAATGAGGCGTGGCATTCGACGACATACACACACCACCTGTTTTCCACATATATATAAGATTTAATTACATAAATGGTCCCTATGGTTGTCATAGAATTTTACTTTTAGTCCTTTAACTTTAAAAAGTACAAAAATAGCCATTGTGGTTGTTACTTTGTTTCACTTTTTTTCCTTTACATCAAGTGTTGTTAATTTATGGGGTATCTTAATTTTTTTCTCACTTTACCAAACAACCGCCACCTCTTTCCTCCCTTTTTATTTTTATTTAGCTTATAATTACATTTACCTATATTAAATGATTTAACTTTTTTAAGTTTTATATTCATGTGTTCTTATGGTATCTTGATTAAGCCCCCCAATTTTTCTTACCCGTAAAAAAACAGAATTGGCTTTCTTCTTTCTTTCTTGTTCTTCCCGTCATTTTTTTGTCAATTTGTCGAAGCATCCCAACAAACCCAGTAACTCGTGTAGCGATGGAGGTGGTCGCGCGGCTACAGATCTGGTGGCAGATATTATGGTCGGTGAAACGATGGTGACAAATGGTAGAAGTGTGCGACGACGGTGATAGATTCTTGTGGCAGACATGGCGGACAAGTAGCAAGATGATTTATGGTGAAGGGGAGGTGAGAGTGGTGGTGGCATCCGGCTGAGGGGAGGGTGGTGGGTGGCATCCGGCCGAGAAAGAGTTGAAGGAGAGAACTTGAGAGAGTACAAGAGATGAGGGGAAAGAGGCGAGAGAGACACTAAAAAGGGAAATTGGAAAATGGTGTTTAGTAACAAATTTATATAAAAAGGTTGTTTAGAAACCATTATAACAGGTGATGTATGTTTGGTAACAAAGATAAATAGAAAATTGACCAAAATACCCTTTGACAAATGGTCAAACTTAATTGAAGTTAGTGTAAAGAACCAAAAGTGAAACAAAACGATAACCACGATGACTATTTTTGTAATTTTTAAACTTAAAGGACTAAAAGTAAAATTTTATGACAATCACAAGGACCATTTATGTAATTAAATCTATATATAAATAATAATAATTTCCATTCTCTTCAACCAACGGACTGTCGTCCACATCGCCCGATTTTCATTCCATCAACCCTTTTCTTTTACTCCATTTACCCACCAAACTACACATGTTTTTAAACCAACCCACTTTCATTCTTTCTTTCTATCTGCTCATCTCAGAGGATCAATCGATTTCTTGAATTTCAATTCCAAAGGTTAGTGTTCTTCAACCCCCAATTCAATACATTCCCATCTTATGTTCTTGATTTCTCATGCAGGTTTTCAGTTTTGTGATACATCTATGTGAATTGTTCCTCGATCTTCTTGTTTAAAGATAACTATTCGTATTAATGTTTTTGATTAGTTTAATTTATGACAATTTCTTATATGTTGTACGTTTTTGCTTTTTTGACGTGAGAATATATATGTAAGCGCTTGTTACAATGTTATCTATTTCAGTTATTTTGACTGGTCTGACCTTGTGATGATCTTGCTATAGCGGTCTATGATCGAATTCCTTGTTGATGAACGAGAATGCATAACTTTAATCATCTTGCAACTTTTGTCCGATTTGCTAGTTTTGAAGAAACCGATCTGCATTTGTATTAGGATATAAAATCTAATCCTCAAAATAAGAAAATAAATTTGCCATGATTTTTTGTATATGATGAAATTTGGATCCAATCTATCCGTTATCTTTCCATTCGTATCATTTGTCTTTATATGATCCAATTTATTGGGCAGTCTCTATACATTATCGATACTCGCAGTAATTGAATAATCTGTTAAAAAAAAGATTTTATTATGGCCATTTTGAATGCAATCTTGATGATATTGAAGTATTTATAAGCATATAAGAATGCAGATTTAGTAAAGTTGTTTGATCTTTAAACTAGCTTAACACACAGCCTGTTACAATCTAGCCTCGAACCCATAATCGCGAGATCAAAAGGCCTAATTAATAATGTTGTGGTGATTCTTGATTTACTTGTACTTTTGAATATTGTTATGTCCCTACAGATACTAAAGAATGGCTGAATCAGAGGATATCCAGCCCCTTGTTTGCGATAATGGAACTGGAATGGTCAAGGTATTGAACTAGTTTTTAATTAAAAACATCTTGATATTCTTCTTTTTTTCCTTCTTGATCATTTCTTTATATTGTCTCTAAGGCTGGATTTGCCGGAGACGATGCCCCAAGAGCCGTTTTCCCGAGCATTGTCGGGCGTCCACGTCATACTGGAGTTATGGTGGGCATGGGTCAGAAAGATGCATATGTTGGGGATGAGGCTCAATCCAAAAGAGGTATTCTTACTTTGAAATACCCAATTGAGCATGGTATTGTGAGTAATTGGGACGATATGGAAAAGATTTGGCATCACACGTTCTACAATGAGCTTCGTGTGGCTCCAGAAGAACACCCGGTTCTTCTTACTGAAGCGCCACTTAACCCAAAAGCAAACAGGGAGAAGATGACGCAGATCATGTTCGAAACCTTTAATGCTCCCGCTATGTATGTTGCAATTCAAGCTGTTCTTTCACTCTATGCTAGTGGTCGTACGACTGGTAAGCTACCCCTTCACTAAAATGTCCTAATCATTTATAAATACTAAAAAAATGGTTGATTATTGTTTGTTGGTCGAACCCTACCTGGCCCAACCCATTTAACGCGTACTAGATGTAAAACGTTTCAACTTGAATCCGTCTTGATCGTTGCCCTCTACAAAGAAGTAGGTTTGTTGACTTATTTTTGCTTATTTTTGTAGGTATTGTGCTAGATTCAGGAGATGGTGTGAGCCATACAGTTCCCATTTATGAAGGGTATGCACTCCCGCATGCCATTTTGCGTTTGGACCTTGCAGGTCGTGACTTGACCGATGCGTTGATGAAAATACTTACTGAACGAGGTTATTCATTCACCACGTCGGCTGAACGGGAAATTGTGAGAGATATGAAAGAGAAATTGGCGTATATTGCACTCGATTATGAACAGGAACTAGAAACCGCTAAGACTAGCTCTGCAGTGGAAAAGAGCTATGAGTTACCCGATGGTCAGGTGATTACGATTGGTGCTGAACGGTTTAGATGTCCTGAAGTTCTTTTCCAGCCATCCATGATTGGTATGGAGGCTGCGGGTATTCATGAGACCACATACAATTCTATAATGAAATGTGATGTGGATATTAGGAAGGATTTGTATGGAAACATTGTGCTTAGTGGCGGAACGACTATGTTCGCCAGTATTGCTGATAGAATGAGTAAAGAAATTACTGCATTAGCCCCGAGCAGCATGAAGATTAAGGTCGTGGCTCCACCCGAAAGGAAATATAGTGTCTGGATTGGAGGGTCGATTTTGGCTTCACTTAGCACTTTCCAGCAGGTAGGTTTCTTTTGGCTTTCTTGATTTCAATATCAATAGATTTATGCAAATCTAATGTTTCTTTTATTGTGATTACTGCAGATGTGGATCGCGAAGGCTGAATATGATGAGTCTGGACCTTCAATAGTGCACAGGAAATGTTTCTAATTCACGGGAAAAGTAATGAAAATGAAGAAACGGCGATATTAAGGAGAGGTTGCTTTCTCGTTATCCCCATTCTCCCGTTTTACACTTATAGATTTTGATTTGGAGAATGAGGTTGAGCAAGGCAGGTTGTTTCCCAAAATAATTCCACAAATCTTTCAAGTAGTTAACTAGTTCTTTGCTAAGCAAAACGTGTCATTCAACATATTGTTGTGTTTTTTTGTTCCAATAATATACGAACGCTGTAAGGGATTTGTTTCTATGAATGAATTTCTTGTAGCAGTATTGGTTTACCATAATTCAAACCTAATTTTGTGCTTCGACAACATACTTTCATCATCGTAAAAGTGCCACACCTGGAACCGAATCTAAAACTATACACCATTTTAGTTCTACCACTCTAGTTCGGTTTTAAGATTTGACTTATGAGTTCTACTCGCTCATCTTTGACTTATGAGTTATGGCCATCTCATGCCGACCGTGGAACACAAACGCTTTAATCTTTGTTAAAGTTAGACCTGAAAGATCAGCAGAAAAAGATGAAATTAAGCAAATTTATTCAACAAGATGTTTAAGTTATATACTGTTTAAGCGATAGATAAAATAGAAACAGCCCAAAAGAAGATATTCTTGATTTTGTGATTATTTTGATTGAAGTGACATTTACCGAATGGACAATAATTAGTTTAAAACTAGAAAAAGAATGATGAGGAATAAAAGATGTTAAAAAGGAAACAATAAGTAAATCCACCTCGAACCCCCCCTCACTTCTCTCCAACCCCACCTTCATCCCATTCTTGTTTTTCTCTCTCTCGAATCTTTTTAGAGAGAGAGAAGAGAGAGAGAGAGATTAAAGGAGCTTGATCAACCTCAAAAGCAGATACTGATGAAAAATCTTTTCATTAGTTTCTTGATTTGATAACCAGAAATGAGAGAAGATGAATCTAATTGGTTTTCGAAGTGGGAAGAACAACTCCCGAAGCCAGAGGAGCTTATACCCTTATCTCAAACCCTAATTACACCTGATCTTGCCATCGCTTTCGATATCGGGAGTTCCAACAACCCACATAACCACCACCATCAACAACCGCCGGCGACGTCGCAACCCAATTCGGGGGAATTTGAATCGTCGGAGCTCGGTGGCGATGAGCCGGCTCGGACCCTGAAACGCCCTAGGTTGGTCTGGACTCCGCAACTACACAAGCGATTCGTGGACGCTGTTGCTCATTTGGGGATAAAAAATGCAGTCCCTAAAACCATAATGCAGCTAATGAGTGTTGACGGGTTGACTCGTGAAAACGTCGCCAGTCATCTGCAGAAATACCGGCTTTACTTGAAACGTATGCAGGGTTTGTCTTCCGGTGGTGGCGGTGCTAACGGTGCTGGTGGATTTGTGTCCGGCGGAGACCCTGCGACAGATCATCTGTTCGCGAGTTCTCCGGTGCCACCCCATTTTCTCCATCAACCTCATCATCCCAATTCCGACAATCTCCTGCCGTATATGCCGGTGGCTGCACTTCAACAGCAGCACCACCAGCAGCAGATGGCCGCCGCCGCCGGACATATCCTCCATCGACACTTTGGGTTGCCTCTTTTGGGTAGACAATCGTCCAATCAGTCTGTTCACATGGTAGGGACTCCAGTTCGCAATTCTTATGTGGATGATCTGGAATCTGCAAAAGAGAAAAAGGCGCTCACTTTATTCCCATCAATTGGGGATGATTGAATTTGGGTAATAATTTCTTCATCTTTCATATCTATACATATACATATAAATATTATATTAGTATTGGGTCTTCATTACAAGAGCAAATTAATCATCAGATATTTCATACTTTCATATATGAATTATAATGATAATCAGAAGTTTGCTGCTCTGCTATGAGGGTTTCATGAGTTCTTGTTGTGACTGAGATGACATTGTTGCATGTTGATGTTCAGGGTGATTGCGGAGGCAAACGCTGTTACAAAAAGTCTTCGGATAAAGACTGCATTACATATATAGTTGATGAAATCTCTAAAGATCTGAGCTTGTATCCATGTTGGTAAACTTCATCTGTAGGCATTTTACTTCTTTTCTTACTTACCTTAAATGTGAAAATATGAATTTCAGTTTATGCTAGACTCTGGAACCGATCTTCTTCAACCATAATAGTATAAGACATGTGTTACTAAATTTCTAGTGTTTTTGCTATATTACGACATGTTCCTTCTTAGCTTTCGATTGTAGCATGTGAATCATATCGATAATTGCAACTCGTATTAATATGTATGGAATGTACCAAGTATGGCGGGTCTACTATGGCTCGTTAACTTATCTCGACATCAAATGTTTCCAAAGGAACATAGTTACAAAGATGAATTGCTAACATACGAGTGAATTAATGATCTCAACCTCAAGTCATAAATATTGTTAAATTAACGGCAAGATGGTGTGTGTTTGAAGAGAGATCTATAATAATAAAATAGATATAAAAACAATAAGGTGATTACATTGTTGTACATATGTTCGCGATAATTATAACATCGTTACATAACCAGGTTCCTATATTACATGGTTAGACTTGAAATGAACTCCATTCCCATGGACATCTAGCCGAGTGATCGACAACAAATGCGTTCCGTGGCATTTACAATGAATGAAAGAATAGATCTGGTTCATGGTATACCAAAACTAATAGTGCCTTGTAAAAGAGAAACAAATAACTTAAATAATCTGGACCTGTTAATCAAATGTTTATATCACCATTAAACGATTGCCCAGAACTTCTTTTGCCCAATTAAAACCAGTTCTGATTCCCCTTTTTGATTTTCTAGTACATGTGAAGTAACCTCCCAAAGAAACTTCGGTGCAAGATCCCTTATTATCGATATAATGGATTTATCGTCTCTAATAATGACAAACCCCTGTGTAAACAAAGATTCAAAGTGTTGCATCAATGTGCTTGTAACAATGATAATAGGATATACACGTAACCTTACCATGAAACAAAAGCCCGAAAGAAAAGGTTACCTGAGGTCGTAAAAGACGGTCCATCTCTAGCATGATATCTTCCAATAAGCAACCACTATTGTTGATGGTGGTGTAGTGACTAAAGAGATAACTCGCATGCAGCAAGTCATATGTTCTCGGATAAGACGAGAACGGCTCACACCTACACATGGCAGTGTAAACTTATCACTATATACAAATGGTAAATCAATCATTCAGCACACAAAACAAACAACCATTCATTTGATTTTTTAATTTAATGAACAAAGGTCTTTAGTCCCTTCCTATTTGACTCACCAGTCATGGAAAGCACCCATCAGTCCCCGGGCATAAATAGCAGATAAAGTGTCGTTCATTGTTGCAGGGACAACATTCATCACCCAAACAGGCCATGTATTAAAGGCGACTGCAAATCCACCATAGAGGGCATTTGTGTCCATAATGTTGCGAATTGATGTGTCGTCCGCATTCATCAACCTCCAATAATGACGAACTTGATCTTGCCAGTAAAGTGTATCCGCAAGAAACATTTCTTGAGTGACACCTGCAGCCAAGATAATATGATTTGTGAAATAGCCATCATTTGTGGGTGTTTGGATCTATTGTTCGATGTGTCTCTGATGTTGTAACGAGTACATGGTTGTGTTTGGAATCAATTAATTAAAAAGAGAGCAATAGTTCATCAGATTACGATAACCGAAAGGGTAACAAGGTCGTTTTAATTACCCTTAGATTAATTAATCAGATTATAAACCATTAATGGAAAGAAAAATGGAGTTGAGGAATGAGGACAAACCTATATCGTTGAGACTTTGTAAATATACTGAAAGACGTTGTGGGATAGGAGGTAGTTTTTGAGACTCTGGACCTATGTTACTGAGCGTAACACAGTTTCTCAATGGTGTTTTCCACGAGGGTTTATGATCGTCTACAGAATCACAGATCTTTACAAGCATCTGCTCTGCGTTTTGTTCAAGACAAGATTGACTAGCATCTTTTATCCATATTGCAGTTTGAATTTTCCTAGCAATAAGCTTCCAGCACATTCCAGAAGTTATATTCACCAATTTATCCCAAATCAATGGAAAATCTTTGTCCTTTCTATAAGCAGGAGGAGCTGAGTATACAAAATAACCATTTGGCCGAAGAAGTCGGTTTACTTCTTTTAAAAGAATGCCATCTGCATATATAGTTTAACATCCAAATTGATCAAAACAAAAGCTCGTTGCTTGCTCAATACTTAATTTAGAAAATCAAATATTACCATTTTCATGCCAATCAACACGACATCTTGAACAGTGAACCATTTCAAATGATTGACTGGGGTATGGTAGCTGTTTTGTAGCTAAAGCAGATATCATAGCACCAATCCCGCGCTCTAAAGCAAACTGGATTTGATTTTCATGACCATCTTTTGGAGCAAATGACATAGTTTTTATGTTTAAGGGAAGAAGATAAGCAGAGAAACTCGCAACCCCACAACCAACATCAAGAACTTGATAGACCCCAGATGAACGAAGATCGCCTGTCTCGTTGGTGGTCATATTCCCTAATCTGCAAAAGTTAAAAGCTGATAAATTCAAATTCTGCAGAGTGAACAAATGTGACTTCCATTTTCTTGCCAAAATATATCATTATTAAAGAAAGCTCTCAAACTAAGATGCTAAAAAAATGTTGTATACGTTCCTAGTTTGTGTTTAAATGTTTGTGTTATTTCCAAAATGAATCATGACTTCAAGTTTCAATGATCAGTCTCGAATGTATTGGAGTACAAAAGAAGTGAGAATTATTCTGATTAACTAATTATTTAGGGTCAAAATAAGCAGATTTAGAGAATCAGACAAGAAGTTCATTTTAAGTAAACACATTAAAATAGATACCTCTCAATGTATTCAGTAGCTCCATGTTTAAAATGGGTACCACCCCCTGGAAACCACCATAATTGACCTTTATCATGCACCCAATTTTGGCCTCCTTTAACTTCAGAAAGACGCGTATGATTCACATTGGTCCTCCATACATAGTCTCGACTCGTAGGCCATCTCACTGGTATCTTATAATCCAAAGGTGGAGGTATCAAGCAAAATAGACGTCTTTGTATCGGGGGGCAATGCCTTTCTAAATCTTCTCTCTTAGAGACATCTAAATTCGGAAGTAATTCGTTGATATATGATGGATCATGGCAAGGAATATGCTCATTGAATTCTATAGGGCATATGTTCATCCCAGTTTCTGGAATTATTACAGCTGACCGTCTATAAGTAAGCTTAACTCTGTTACTAAATGTAGGATTACCTGCAAGCATATAAGATCGATCAATGTAAACAAAATTTGAATACTTTGAAGACAAATCAAAGTTGGATCTCAACTCTACTGTGTCCAAAAACCTCAATTTTCTTCATTTTAGAGTGATTCAAGCATCTTTTTGACTAGTTTGAGTCAAAATCAGATCTGCATAAGTAAACTTAGCAGACAAACACAATCACTCTGTTCAAGAGACCTCTATGTTTGAAATAAAGCATAGAATTAAAGTATAACAGCTTACTAATAACTAAAACCCTGAAGTAATTAGTAAAGAATATTGGGAAACAAGAAAAGGGTACCTGGCGATGAAGAATTGAAGGCTGATTGATTAAGGTAAAGAGAAGAATTGTGGCCAAAAAAGGTGCCGGTGTAGAAAGAAGCAATCATGAGTAGAAGAAGCAAGAGTATGGTTTGCCCTGACTTCAAATCGAAGGCTGATACGAAGCCACCCATTTCAACTCGGAATGAGAGAATAATAGGTTAGGAATGGGTACAATGAAATGCAACCTATTTGATGTCAGAAAGAAAGAGAATCAACAGAGTTTGAATTGGGATCTCAACAAGTCGAGTAAAAAAATCACTCATCGGGATTCATGTCGGAATCGGATAAACGGAGCTGTCGGCGGAGGAGATCTTATAGCCAGTCACTTAAAAATATTTGATAGAGAGGGAGGAAACTCAATAGATCTGGTAAAACTTTAAAAAGGATTCCATACCATCTCGTTACGTACTGACGCCATGTTCTCGAGTTTTAGGTGGGGAGGAAAGGAAAAAAAAGGAAATGATTTTCTTTCCTTCTAAATCATCCTAATTTTGGATGGAAAGTTTTGACATCAAAATAAGCTTACATTCCTTCTTTAAATCCCTTCATTTTCTTTTCTTTCATTCTCAGAGTAAAACTCAAGAACACATTTTTAAAGCTTTCCTTCCAAATCCTTTCATTTCCTTACTTAAGAAAAACTCGAGAACAAGGCATACTGGTAAGCAAAATCTAAAAAAAAGGCCAAATTGCGTAAAAACGCTTTGTATTTTTATGTTTTTACCATATCATCTTAAAATCTTACGATGTTGTTTGATGTTGATCCTTCATAATATCTTTACGCCATAGAATGTTTGAAAGATCTCATTTTTTCGATCTTGCACTATAATTCGATCTTAGTGAATTAAAATTTTATAGATGACTTATCTATACTATCTTATAAAACTTTTAGTCTTAATATCTTAATTTTAATTAATTTGAATTTACCCTTAATATTAAATAAAATAAAAACTATTAAGTAAAGTATCTATTTGGTAAGGTTAATTTATATACCATTTTAATAACCAAACCTTCCAAAATAAAGAATATATAAAGAAATCATATTTTGATGCAAATTAACTTAATAATTAAACCTTTCATATTAAATATTCTACCATGTAATAAATATTTTAACTTAAGTACTTAACTATTAAAAATTATGTATAATTAGAAGTATTAAATCTAAATAACATATAACCTACATTTATAAAAATTTCTGGTGGGTAATATAATTAAAATAGCATAGAGTTATAATGTCAACATTCTTATTAGATTTTACCATCCATGTGAAATTTTATTGATTCATTATAATTTAGACAAAAAACACACCATCTATATTTTAAAAGCGGACAAGTTGCCGAAAAAACATTAGTCGTCGCTGCATTACGCGGGTACCGTGCTAGTTTTTGTTAATATAAAATTCAAATGTAAATAGAATAGTTAATCAAGTAACATACAACATTATTCTATAAAAGCTTTTTGGTTGAAAGATTTAAAATCTAAGTTGATAATAAGCTAATTTTTTTAGCGACTCGATGCGTGCCGTCCGACGTGCCCTCAGCCAAGTGGATTGATAATAAGCTAATTATATATACTAACATTTATCCAGAACTATAAACAATAACCGATAAATGTTAGTAATATATATATTGATAGAAGGTTCCCTTTCCATCATGCTAAACCCATAGCTTCAGCTGTAGATGTGGGTTTCATGATTTGCAATTCTCGTTGAATTTCAGGTTTCAACCCAG
>JAUEJL010078562.1:0-15554 GCA_032274825.1 Drosophyllum lusitanicum
GAGACGAGCCATGTTTTATAAATCTTTTGTAACACAAGTTGACGTTGTATTTTGTAAAGAGTACTTTGTACTTTGTGTATGTTTAAGTTAATGGAAATTAGTAAATGCTTCCGCAGCGGTTTTAAAAAAAATGGCTTGAGATTTACGGTGTTACAAGAATCCTACCTAATCGAAGATGAAGAAACTTATCGTCTATTTGCAATCGATGAAGATGAAGGTAAAATCGTTGGTACTAATTGATGAAATCAAAACCCTTAACAACCTAGATCTGAACCTAAATCACCCATAAGAAACATGAACCCTAAATCGATGGTTAATGAAATCGCTGAATGAACCGAAATCGAAATAAAAAAACCCAGTTGAAGATGAAACCTCAGATGAACCCTAAATGTAAAGATGAAGATGAAATCGAGCAGAAGCAGATGATGAATCACTTAACCTCGTCAAGAACATCCAAATCTGGTTATCTTTAATTGCATCCTAAACCCATAAAAAGGTTAAATGGAAGATCGAAATCATCAACTCATAGAACCTTATGAAGATGAAATCAAACAGAAGTAGATGATGAATCACTTACCTTCATCAAGATCATCAAATCATCGAACCTTACTACGTGGCTGATCTAAATCGTCAATGGCAGATGAACCCTTCGTTAATGGCATCCTAAATCAATTTGGGACTTAGAGGATATGTTCTTGAGATGATGAGTAGCAGATGAACCCTTCGTTAAGATATGTTCTTGAGATGATGACAATTATTATTATTATTATTATTTAAATTAAATATCATTTTTATTTTGAATTATTTTTAAACTAGAATCTCCATGTCACTTGCCATGTCACTCACCACATCAGCAAAACCGGTGTCACATCAGCAGGTAACCTCCTATAATAGGTTGAATACATTAAATGGTAACTTTTGAAAGTTCAGTACATCAAATGGTAAGTTTTAAAGTTTCATACACACAATAGCAAAATGTGACAACTTGAATACATTTTCAGGAACTAAACCCTAGTTTTTATTATTCAACTTAGAAGTAGTTTGTTGGAAGGTAAGGATTTTGAGATATATAATTATCTGCAGGATGCCTACCATCTATGCAAACTTATGAGAGAAAGGAAACACATATTTTTAATATACCTCGGTAAAGCAAATTTGTAACACTTAAGGATATTCATCAAAACTACAAATTTGTATTTCATCAAAGCCTATATCAACTATTGGTAAACTAATAATATGATTCATTGTGTAAAATGTTACCTATGTAATACATAAACATCATAAAAATTACCTATAAAAATTAATAGTGTCGAGTTCATATGGATTATTAAACCATACAATCGGTTAAAACTCTAAATACATAACAAATCGAAGATTAAAGAAGCTATAAATGATTTTTGAAGAAAGATTAAATAAATACCTTGTGTGAATCGAACAATCTCCTCAACGAGTTTCATTTTGATACTTTGAAGTCGAAATCAAAGATGAAAGATGGACTTTCGAAGCTTCAGAAGAAGATGAAATTGGATTTTGATACTTTGGAATCAAAATCAAAGATGAAAGATGGACTTTCAAAGCTTCAATCGAAATCAAACAAAGATTTTAGGTGTCAAGGGTTTTGATTAACTCTTTGGAAGATTATCCAAAGTCCGTGTTAGTAAACATTAGTTTGACTCCAAAAAAAGTTTCGATTTCTTAGAATTAAAAGAACGAATAGTTAAGATTAAATCTTTTATTAAATAAAGAGTCTAGATCGTCTAACAATTTTTTTCTAATTAGTCTTTTATTTATATTGAAAGATTATTTATTTTATCTATATTATTATCTAGACAAATCTTAGAGTATATTACATATTTGGTCACTGTGTTTTGTCACTTATTACACCCTAGGTCCTTAAACTTTGTTTGTTACACTCGGCGCCCTTACTACTTGCGTTTTGTTACACTGGTAGTCCCTGATACAACTGAAAAGACTAAAATACCCTCGCTTTTTCACTTGAAAAGTCCATTATACCCTTGTTTCTTTTTTTAATTATTTTCTTTAATTCTAAATAGTTAAAAATTAAAAATTAAACCAACAAATACTATTATATTATATAATTTATATACATAATATATTAATATATACACCAATCTCTCACCCCATCCTTTGTTTCTCTACAAAATAGCCTTTCCTTTTCTCTTACCTCACACCGCCACCCCACCGCTTATCACCGCCACCCCACCGCCTATTATGACCACCCACAGCCACCCTTCTCCCTCTCTTAACCATACCTCCGCCACAGACCACCATCATCATTCTCCCCCTCCTCCACCACATGCAGACCACCATCACTCTCCCCTTCCTTTTTCTCCACCGCCATCACCACCATTTTCTTTCCCTCCTCTATTGCGTCACGCTCACCACCATCACCGAAGAAAACCACAACCACTTACGATTGTGTTTTGTTTTGGTTACTCACCACCACCTTCGTGCGATATGAAGACCACAACTATATGCTCCATTTATTTGCACACCAGTACCTCAGATCTAGGGTTTTTCCGGCGACAACCATGTTACCGCCACCATCCACTACCTCAGTTCTAGGGTTTTCCGACGACAACCATGTTACCGTCGCCGTCTTCTTCTTCTTCTACTCTTTTTTTCTTTTATTTTCGTGGAAGCATGTTTTGATATGTGTGTGTGTGTTCGTGTAATATGTGGGCAGCGATGATTAGGGTTTTGGTTGATTCGTGTTTAAAACAAATTAGGGTTTCATTACATGATTTTTGTTTTTGGTTTTTTGATTTTGGTTATGGTTGATTCTGATTTTGATTGTTATGCACATGATTTTAGTGATCTATGGTATGGTATTTGGTTGCTTTAGCGACGATGGTTGGAGGTTTTTGGTGGTGGTGGGGGTGGTAGAGCATGGTTGGAGGTTTCCGATTTTGGTTCTTGTTTTTTATTGGGGATTTTCAGATTCTTGTTCTTAGTGTTCTTGATGGGCACAATTAGGGGAAGACGGGAGTGGGTGGTGGTAGAAGTGGACGGTGGTCTGGAATGGGTGGGTAGACGGTGGTCAGGAATGGGTGGGTAGACGGTGGTTGGAGATTTAGGGGTGGTGGTAGACGATGGCAAAGTGGTGGTGGTGGTGGTGGTGGTGGTGTTGGTTGTGTAAGTTAGTTTATTTATATATTAATAATATTTAGTTAATAAATAATTTTAAAATGTATAAGACCTATAAAAAATAGAAAATTAATAATAAAAGGGTATTATTGTCATTTTAGGTGAACAAAGAGGGCATAGGGACCATTAGTGTTACAAAATGAAAACAGTAGGGATACTCAGCGTAATAAATGAAGTTTAAGGATCGAAAGTGAAATAAGTGACAAACCACAGGGGCCAAATATGTAATTTACTTTACTTATTTATTTCTAATAGTTTACCACGGAACCCACGATTAGAGGTAGCACACTTCAGACCCAACAAGAGACAGTCTCCCTTACATACATAATACACCTCTACAAAACACAAAATATAATAGACAGTATCTGACGGTAAATCTAGGACAATCACTCTCATGGTGAAGTGGAAATCTTGGGTCAACCAACCATTTTCCTATTCTAAGGAACCCATTAAAGGAGGTTTATACCTATGTCTGTAGGTCATGGATATAGAACCGGATATGAAAGGGAGAAGAAATTAGAAATTATAAGTGTGTTCTGATTACTCTCACACACTCATGTACAGTTAGCATACAATACTTGTTTCTCAGTTATATTCGTGAGTTTTGATTATGTCACTACAAAAGATCCAATGTTTGGCGTAAAGCTTAGTGTGCCTAAAGGCATAGCTAGACATGCATTTACCCATTATAAGCTACGATTTTTGAGACGTGAGATTTGATTATGTCACTACAAGAGATCCAATGTTGGATATATAGTTATGCAGTTTTAATGGATGGTTGGATTGACCTAAAACAATGAAAAATAATGACGAATTATGATATAATTCTATCATGATGTGTTTTTTTTTATTTTTGTTCGCACAATTAGATACATATATTTATATATCAAAATTCTCATTTGATAAAACGCGGCTTCACCATGGCTTTCAAAGTTTTGTGGTTTGACTATGTGGCAACACTATGCCTTAGTTATTTTGAATCTTGTTATACTTAACAACTAGCAAACACAAGTGTATATTTACGAGTAGGATTAAAGCATGCATAGGTTAACCGTTCAAAAATAAATAATAAATAAAAAGAAGAAAAAATTGACAGAGTATCAATAGATTATCTAAATATATAAATGTTATTAATGAAGTTAAAAACTGTTGGGCATAAGTTCTATACTTCTAAGATCCAAATCGGCTATGGGCACAAGTGCACAACCTAGTACATCTTAGCATGTGGGACCCCCTCTACCCAGAGCAAGTTAATGACGACACACGGACACACATTGAGATCGTCGTTATGCTCAACCGGGTTTTCGATAAACTTCGTTGGATTAGTCAATTCTTGAACCCAAATCCCGTCTTTTTTTTCTTCTTCAAAAACCCTTCATTTTCAAGATTCTTCAAGAATTCAAAAGGGGGAAAGACTAATGGCGAAAATAGGGTTATTTGATCTTGAGAAACACTTTGCTTTCTATGGGGCGTATCACAGCAACCCAGTGAATATTTTCATCCATATGTTGTTTGTTTGGCCGATTTTGTTCACATCTCTTGTGCTTCTGTATTTCACACCTCCTTTGGTTAATCTTTCTTTACCTAATAGCTTGATTTTGAACTATGGCTTCTTGTTTACTGTGATATATGCTGGTTTCTATGTTTCTTTGGATGTGAAAGCTGGTTCATTTGCTGGTTTGCTCTGCTTTATTTGTTGGGTTTTTGGGAGCTTTCTTGCTCATCATTTGGGATTCTCTCTTGCGTGGAAGGTAAAATTTTATGTTATTTCTGTTTTTCAGAAGCAGTTTTTGATGAATTTGGGGTCTCAAAATAGGGTTAAAGCGTATTTACTTCCAAATTTCAGATTGGTTATGGTTAATTTCCAGATTAAAGCTATGGAATTGAACCCCAACCTACTTACTTTTAAGGTTTTTGGGTCAAATACAGTGATCCTTTTGTAATAATTGGTACTTCATATTTTTATCAACAGTTATTGTTGAATTAAAGGTTTGTGAAATCTAAATAGGATTAATGCCTCATTTAATTCAACTATCAGATTGGTTTGGTTAAATTCTAGTTTTGAGGCTTTGAGATATGGAACTGAACCCTAACCTGCTTAGTTTTAAGCTATTTTTGGGTCAACTACAGTGTTTCTTTTCTAAAGATTGTTTCTCTTTCATATGTTATTACACAGTATTTGTTAAATCTAAGGTTTCTAGATAGGATTAAAGCTTAACTTTCGTATTGTTTTCGATTCAATTCTAGTTTTAAGCTATAGATTTGAACCCTAGCCTACTTAATCATAAGCTATCTTTTGGGTCATCTGTATTGTTTCCTTAACTATTATTGTTTGTTTCGAATTCTATTAAGCAGTTTTTGGTGAAATTAAGGTTTTTAAATAGGACTAAAGCTTATTTTTCTGGGTCATCCGACCGTACTGTTTCTTAATTAGATTCGTTATTTTTCCTGTCAATTAGGATTGAATTATGTTGTTCTAAAGGGCTAAAGATTAGGTGTAAGGTTAGGAATAGTTTGGTAACCATACATATATCACAATAATCAGTTTTTTCTATGTCGAGTATTCAAATATAGGGAGACTGGTGGGTTGAAGTTAGGAATAGTTAGGTATTCAACTGATTATGTCTCAAGAAACAACTTTCTATTCAGAAAATGTCTCTTATGGTTATTTTGCATCATCATGCCTTCATGGGTTACGGTTTTATATTCTGTTTTATTTGCCGCAAGTCGTCATTGGGGCATTTTTGTCTTTTCTTGTAGCTCGTCATCAAGTCAAAAACTTTTAGAACAGAAATTAGTTTTTCTTGGTTTCTATCTAAATCTTTGAGTAGAGGTGGCAAGATGGGTAGGTCGGGGTTGAAAGAGTTAGTTTTGTATGGGTTGAAATGGGCTGTGCCAGGTTGGCTTAACCCGTAAAACACTTTCTTTCTAATATTTTCTTTTATCTTTTATAAGTAATTATGGTGGTAATTATGTTTACTAAAACAATTCTATTACTTTTATTTAATCTGTGAATAAATTGATTTAGCTAAATTTATTTAATCTGTGAATAAATTGTGATATTATGGTGGTAATTATGTTTACTAAAAGAATTTTAGGTTGTATGCATTAAAAATAATTTTGCAAGACTTTCCAACTGTTTGACCCATTCCCCATTTTAGCTAAATTTTCAATTCGACCTAGTTGAAATAAAACACAACCCAATCGACCAATTTATTGATAAGCGGGTTGAAGTTGTCGTTTCTAGCTTCTAACATAACTACTGCAAGATTACACACCGATATTTGCCATTTGGGAAAGAAATAATGGGTGATTTTAGGACCTATCAACCCATAAAATTCTCATTAATTTAGATTATTTTTGTTGCATAAATGTGTTGAGATAAATCCCTATATCCTTATATACTTGCTTTATCAGGTTGTCCTAGCTGCTCAGTTATTCTGCTGGACGGGACAATTTATAGGACATGGCGTATTTGAGGTAATTATATGCAATTTTTACACCTTTTATTTCATTTCTGGTTCACAATTTAGTAATCAAAGTTTCTTTCCTTTTGGCGACCAGAAACGAGCACCTGCTTTGTTGGATAACCTTACACAAGCCTTCTTGATGGCCCCTTTCTTCGTGTTGCTAGAGGTAATTCATGTGTGCCTTTCTCTCTGTGTGTTCAGGTTGGAACCAGTCATATTTTAGCATGAACTGAAATGGGCCAGGCGGGATTGACCCAAAAAACCTTTTTGGTCCATTTTTATTCTTTCTATAAATAATTAGTCTATATTTTGTTGTACAAAAACAATTATAATATTAAATCCAAATCTTTGAGTAAACTGTAAACGATTTAGGTATGCATTAAATAGACTAGCAATGGCTTTCAAAATGTTTGACCCATTTGACGGACTACCCTTATCTTTTCTTCTATTATTCTATACTATTTTGATTGACCCGTTAATGCACATCCCAGAACGATCCATTCATAATAATGGTCAAAATTGCCTAATCTATAAAAGCTGCTCTGTTGTATTTTTAATTTTTATTGTTGATGGTCACAGGCACTTCAAATGGCGTTTGGTTATGAACCATATCCAGGATTTCATGCTCGTGTTAAAGCTAAAGTAGATGCCAACATCAAAGAGTGGAAGGAGAGTAAGCAGAAGAAAATTTCGTAATTTATATGTCAAGCAAATAAAAAGTAAAAAACCTCTGTAATGTATAAGACTTGGCGCTTCTGTGTTACTGTTAATAACAAAATAAATCGAGTCTCTTGGTGCAAATGGCTTTTTTTACTTGAATTTACATTTGACACGCTCACATCTTGGTATTGAAACGCGACCCTTATGTTACCCCAATGAAACTGTTACCGGGGCTTGGTTTTTGAACTCTGTTAGCCGCCATTGATCTTCTAACTCTTGATACTTGTTTCCAGTCTTCTAAACTTGCATACGTATTAGCAAGAAGAACATAATCACTGCTATGATTCGGGTCCACCTGAAGAAGATGTTGTCTCACGTTCTCAGCCAGTTTGATGTTTCCGTGCATATGACAACCTGCCAATAACGTCCTCAAGATAATCGCATTGCATTTCATTGGCATATGTTGAACCAAAGTGTAAGCCTCGGTCACCAATCCTGCTCGAGATAACATGTCTACCATGCACCCGTAGTGTTTTATTGTTGGTTTAATGTGGTATTCATCTGTCATTTTGTTAAAATATTCTCTTCCTTCATCAACCATTCCGCCATGACTACACGCGGTTAGAACTCCCAAGAAAGTAACATCATCGGGTGATTCGAGTTTTTCGTTTATCATTAATGAAAATACGTCTAATGCTTTTTGAAAATGACCATGTGCCGCGAGCCCTAATATCATTGTGTTCATTGTTACTATGTTCTTATCATTCATCCTATAAAAAATTCTTTGCGCCTCTTGAATATCTCCACATCTAGTGTACATATGAATCAATGAATTTGCCATTGATACATCTTTTATTGAAGAACTTTGGTCGACCATTGAATGAACCCACCTCCCGAGCTCTAAAGCTCCTAATGCAGCACATGCCGAGAGGGTCACAACCAATGTGGTATCATCTGGTTTTACACCGGCCTCCTGCATACTCCAAAACAAGTCCAATGCCTCTTTGTGATCCCCACAACAAACATGGCAGTCGATTATTGTGTTCCAAGCAACCAAGTCTGACTTAGGCATTTCATCAAACAACTGGCGTGCAACCTTAACATCTTTCAGCATTCCATACATATGAATCAAGGTGTTCCTCACAAAAACATGACACTCAAACCCATGTTTCACTACACCGCAATGAATTTGTTTTCCCAATAAAGCCGAGCCAGAATGGCCACTAGCTTTAAGCAAAAACGAAAGGGTAAAATTATCTGCAGTTTCTCCATGTTGAAGCATCATTTTATAGTAAGAAAACACTCTATCTACCTGATTCATCTTAGCAAACCCTCTAATCATCGTGTTCCATAAAAACCCATCTGGGTTCTCAATCTTTTCGAAAACTGAAACAGCATAATCCATAATACACTCATTTGATACAGCACAGAACACAATTATTTTACCCACGACAAACAGGTTCCGAGTGAAGCCAGTTTGAACCACATGTGCATGGAGTTGTTCGATTTCTCTTTTGGTGCAAGATTTCTTGAAAGCATAAAGGAGAGATTGCTCCTTCTTTGAGTAAAATTTGTCATGTGGGGTTGGAATCCTGGAGAGTGTTTGTGAGGAAAAATGGGAAAATAAATTGGGATTTTGTAATAGCTTCCGTTTTGATATTGGTTTGATGATGTTGAAGCAACCGTTGGCCATACTAACCAACTGATTCAAGTTACAGTTTGGAAATTTGTTGATTTGGGAAAAATTTACGTCATCTTTGATGGAACAGAGGTTTGTTTGGTTTTGTAATTTTGTTATTCCAAAGTCAGAGATCATAGAACAAATGGGACGATGATAACAGAAATCCAAAAGATTTTTGGTATTTTTTTTCTTAATTTTTCTTTTTTGTCGTATATGTTCAATCTCCTTTAAACCTTTTTTTTTTCTTATATTTTTGAATAAGGATAGTAATTCCCGTCAGATTTGTGTCATTTATTTTCATGTCAATTTCATATCGACTCATTTATTTTTGTCTCGGGTTCAAGTTATGTGTTTTCTTCCGTGTCTGTTTAAGAAAAGGAGGAGGGGGAGGGGGGGTGCTGATTCTAGGATGGAGTCGTATGACGCGGGAGTCTCACGTATTGTTCCTTTGAGAAGGATTTTTATCCACTAAGCAGGTTACAGGTAGTTGGTTACCTTCTTCTCTTGCGACATAAAATCAAGGATAATCAAACCAACAACATGTGGTGTGATGGGAAGAATCAAGGGCTTGGAAATCGAGGGAAGAATCGAGGGTCAGGAAATCGGAGGAACAAAACGATGAACAAACCCATTGAAGATCTTACAATTGTTAAACTGTCCACATTGGAGAAATCCACCAAATAAACCCACATGGTTCAAATCGGAGGTACAAATCGATGAACAAACTCACATGATTGAGATCGACAAGCAAACCCACATGTACCATATTAGAGAACAAATTCATTCGATTGATGAACAAATAGGAGGAGCATATTAGTTTAAGAGAGTTAGAGGAACAATAGATCAGATTTGAGAACCCACTCCTTGAACAAATTGACCATAGATGGAGTCGACCAGATCTGTTATTCTTCTTCTTCTTGTTGTCAGAGTCAATAAGTTGCCGGAATAAAGTCATCAGAATAAAGTGGTAACGGGTTAAAGTGATAACCTAAATAAAAATCTCTTTTATAATAAAAAAAACAAACCTAAATATCTTAAGTCAAGAAGATTAAAGTTAAATACCTTAAATAAGAAGTTGCAAAAAGTTTAATAACTTTCTATGTAATTTGTCCTAATTTCTTAGGCCATGCGAATGTCACCCAAATGTCTCTCTCTTACTCAATTATTACATTAGTGTCATATCACTTTTTTCTTTTTTTTCTTTCTTACCAAAATCCCCGGTATAGTCTAACCTAAACTAACTCAATTTTTTCCTCACTTATTTTAATTTGTTTTATTATATATTAACTATTAAACAAAATAAAAAATTTATAAATTGTATAAAGATAAAAATATAGCAAATAATAAAAATAAAAACCATAACATTAATAAAATATTATTATTAGAAAATAAAATTTACATAATTCTAAATCGAAAATAATAAATAATAAAAACATCTACAAATCTAGTCGTCCTCGTTAACGGGAAGTTGAATACGTAAAATATGTTCGACCAAATCTGACAGAAGGTTATTATGAATCTCTCGGTTTTTGACTTCTCGAAAGTTTGTCGCGCGTGCTTCTTCACATATGTGTGTTTCGATATTAGACAATAGAAGGTCGTTTTCATTGAAACTACAAATTGCATGGTCTTCGTCTTCGATTATCATATTGTGTAATATGACACAAACGTACATGATGTGTCTCAGTCTTGTGGATGCCATTCACGTGCTGGATTATGAAGTATGTGTCAACGTTATTTGAGCACGCCAAAAGCCCGTTTAACATCTTTCGGTGCCGATTCCTGCGTGAACTTGAACTTTTTTCGTTTATTATCTTGTGGGCACGTAAATGATTTTACGAAAGTAGCCCATTCTGGATATATCTCACCTGCTAGATAATATTCGTGCTTGCAGGTGACTCCATTCACCTCAAATGGACACTTGAGGTGCTTTTCCTTCATAAATATCGTTGAAGATGATTGACTGATTGGGAACATTGATGTCGTTATTGGAACCCGCAACACTATAGTATGCGTGCTATATCCATAGATCATGTGAGGCCACAACCTCTAGCATGATTGTCGGATGATCATGATCACCTCTCATGAACTGACCCCGACATGTAACCGTACAATTTTCCCACGCTCAATGAGTACAGTCTATGTTGTCGAGTATTCTTGGAAAATCCGTGTTTTTTTCATCCGTGGTGTATAACTGCTGAATATTAACATAAGCAGGCTTACATAAATATTCTTTACCATAAAGGACAATAACACAACTGTAGAATTTGTGTAAACAATCCCGTGATATTTTCTCTCTCATCCTCAAGTACTCGTCAAATGAGTTGGAGGCTACTCTGTACGCTAATTTCCAAACAATGAAAGTACACTTTTGTATCGCAGATAAACTTTTTTTCCTATATCGTCCCACATTTGTTTAAAATACGGGTACTCTCCTTCAAAATCATCAACTATTCGTTCGAATAGTTGTCTACCCATCCGGTACCGCCGCCTAAACATATCAGTCGAATAAACAGGGTTATCGCCAAAGTAGTCTTTTATAAGCCGCTCGTTTGCAGCTACCCATCCTCTTTCTATATTCCCACGTACTCATTAGTCTTGCTGACGATTCCGCGTTGTTACCATAAATTAAGTTTATCGCTTCTCGAACCAACCCTATAAAAATTTCATTTAACTGCTCGATGAGCTTGTCGGTTGATATGGATGATGATGATGCGGTTGATTGTTGAAATATTAAGAATTATGTAAAGTAGGAGAGAGTGTTAAATGTATTATAGAAAAAATAGAGCGCATTCCCTATTCCTGGAAAGTAATTTATGGTTTCATAAAAATTCATTGAGATGTTAGATGTAAGAGAGGTTATAAATGTTTTTACTATTTTCTCTTACTTATCCTGCTACTTACAAAGTCAACAAAAATGTCAAAATCAACGGAGGATGTGAATAAAGAGAACTAGCCATGTCACCTTATAATAAGTACGAGAATAAAGTAGAAAGAAATAATAGAAGAATATACGATTATTGTAGATGTAAAGTTAGGCAGCATTTGTTTTATTATTCTACTATCATTATCAGTATGGTTTTGATTACGGTGTCCAAGGAGAATATACGTGTACAAATGTAGATATCATTTTTAATACGAATGTTTGGTTTAGTAACGCGTAGTGGGGATCTTATTAAATTCACATAGGTTCTTCACTTCTTAGAGAATAAAATATTGTAGAAAAAAAATATTTGTTCTATTAATATGAATAGGATTGTAAATGAACTAAAGAATAGAACATGTGTTATTTGTATTTATTCGTTTAATTTTAACCAAAAAAATAAAGTATGTGAAAAGATTAAAAAGAAGAATTTTTGTGTTCATAATTATTCATTTGACTTTAGTCGAATAAAATGAACAAACCCACACATACATATATATGTGTGTGTATATATATACATAGAGAGAGAGAGAGCAATAATCCATTCGGAACCAACCTTATATACAGAACCTATAAATTAAATCAATCTCAGTCTTTAGATTTCGATAATCAATGGTTGAGATTAGGTGTGTTATTCGGTTATTTTTTCGGTTATCGATTAATTCGGATCAGGTAATTCGGTTATTTTAATTATATGATATTAACCGCTAACCGAACCGTATTTAATATTTAGGTATCGGTATGGGTATATTCGGGTACGGTTCGATTATATCGGGTATAATAAAAAATACTAACTTTGATTTATTTTATGCTTTTGATGATTTATTTTTAATAGCAAATAAAATACTTTTATCACCACAAAAAGAAACCAAACTAAATAAAAAAAGTAAACAAACCAAGCTAAACTAACGAACGTATATAAATCATTTTCAATCTTTTTTAGGGTATATAGTTCTTGTTATACAAAATAAACAAAACCAAAGAACTAAATTCAATTTTATTCTACAAATTACAACAAGTTAAACAAAGCATATTTTTTTTACAAAATTGAAGATTTTACAATTATATTATATCAGGGATATTTTTAAAATTTTTAGATGATTTAATTGTTATTAAGTTATTTATCTAGACATATATGAGACTTTACAACTTTTAGAAGTATATTGATGTAATTTAAATGTTTGAAAGGATATATATGTAATTAACAAAGTTTGTATGGAAATAGATTAAATTCTTTTTTTATTTTTTTTGGGTAATTCGGGTATACCCGAATGGATAATAATCTAACCGATAAACGAACCGTAATTAAAACGGGTAACCCGAACTAACCGATCAAGCCTACCCGATAACTGATTTAACCGGCTCGATTTAACTGAACATTGACCGGGTCGGTCGGTTATTTCGGTTATCGGTTATTTTCGACGGGCCTAGTTGAGATTATGACTAAATATCCAATTTATGTAACTTGCATATTCCGTTGGAAATTGGATATTCTATTTATGTAAAATGCATATTCGGTCCTAATCTCAACAATTGATCATCCAAATCTAAAGGCTGAGATGTTTTCTATAGGTTCTGCATATAAGGCTGGTTCTATTTAAGCCTTGTAATATTTCTCTTTTCAAGCTTGTAAATACTGTAGTATTATAGTAAATTGATTCTCGGTCTCCTTTCCCTATGGTTTTTTCTATTTTAGGTTTTCTATGTAAGTCTCCATATCTTTATTTTTTTATCGTTTTTCATTATATTATTATTGGTTGGTTGTAGTTGATTATTATTGATAGTTTAATCTTCGCTCAAACTAATATTAGTTGGGTATCTTAAATTGTTGGAGGTTTTGATATTATCTTAGTTTTAGCTCTAGTCATATAAAATAAAGTAGGGGATAAATTAGTGCCGTCAATTTTTATCTCCACTATTAATATATAATACAAACTCAACATTATTAGTTACAAATTGTCTATGTTGGTTTATTAATGAACAGGTATAAACGAACTTTCCACCATATGGTTTGACAAACATTCAGTTAGTATATAACCCTAAATATGAAACGGTTAAGCCCCAAAAATTGTCAAGTTTATCTTTTATGAGCATAGAAGATAAAGAGTTATCTATACTAATATATAAACATTTAGCTTTCTCTTTCTTAAAATTCTTAATCTCTTAATTTTAAGTAATTTGAATTTACTAATTTACCCTTCATTTAAACCTAAATGGAAACTATTAATTGGAGTTAATTAGATTTTAAATATTATTTTAATAACTAAATCTTCCATATTAAATAACATCTAAAAATGTCAAGTCAATGCAAATTAATTTTCAACCTATAAACTATTAAATAAAAATTATATAGAAAAGTCTCCATAAAAACGTTGTTTTAAATATTCTATCATATAACAAATATTTTAATTTATGTATTAAAAAATACATATAACTAGAACGCATAAACATGATAACATGTAACCCGAATTTAGAAGCATTTCTAGATTTTATTAATGACTCATATAATTAAAATATAAGGTTTAATTTATATATTTAACATTCTCCCTTTTTCTTTTTTTAAAACTCTTAAAATTAAGTAATGAAAAATGACCAATATACTCTTGAATATCATTATATATGCTATTTTTAAAACACACAAACACGCCAATCACTCTTTCATACCAACATAATTTCTTAACTCATGATATGTTTTTGTCATCTTATTTTAGATTTTTCTAATTTTATTGTTTTTCAAAAGTTATTATAAAAAATAATAAAAGAGTTGATACAAAAAAGAGAAATAAAGGAAATGCACATGTTGCGAGTAGAAAGTATTTGATGTCACTATAGTGTATAAATACCATACCCCTGCGTTACTGAAAACAAACATGTTATTGAGTAAATACCATAGTGCGTGAATTATTTATCGTTGCTGTATTACGCGAGTACCGTAGTAGTAAAAATTAATCTACTCTACACCAAAATTAATCTTTAAACTTTTATCATCTTTTCATCTTAGTGTATACAAAAATAAAAAATATAGTATGAAAGTGATAAAAGAAGTAGAAGTTAATAAACATCATTGTCATTTTCTTTAATGAGAGCAAGCAAATTGGGCGACGACGGTGATGGAGTAATTTTAATGACAGCTATATATGACGGCGACTTTTTTTAACCAGGTTCAAGGATGACGACGATGAGAGAAGCAAAACCAACCCCCCACATATAAAATATTTTAAACGATTTTATAACGAAAGAAGCAAGAATTATTTTATTTTAATAATAATGGGAGGACAGGGATAGAATAAGGGAATGTATAATATCAATGAGCATGTAGTCTAGCGATATCTTATGTTTTTGGTATTCTATAAGGGGGTGTTTGGTTCATGGATTTGGAATCCCTTGAAATCCTAAGATTCCAAATCCCATAAGATTTCAAATCAAATCAAATCTCTTATTTGGTTCATGTAAAAAACAATGAGATTTCTAGAACAAAAGATGGTGAATGAGTCGACTCACCTTCACAACTTGACTGACTCGGAGACGGGGAAGGTAGAGACGGTGAGGGTAACGGCGGCGGAGGCGGAGGCGGAGGCGGAGGCGGGGAAGGGCGGCGGAGGCTGAGGCGGAGAAGGGCGACGGTGGAGGAGGCGGAGAAGGGCGACGGCGG
>JAUEJL010078573.1:0-15546 GCA_032274825.1 Drosophyllum lusitanicum
TTTATTTGAGAACCGTTTTTATTGCAAGAACCAATCTTAGCCGTCCAATTCCCCCTCCTTCAATTGGATTGCCCACCCATGAATTCCTTACATTTGAGAACCAATTTTATTGCGAGAACCGCAAGAACCGTTTGTGGCCATTGATTATAATTAATCAAAGGTTAATATTGATTATGGTAAACATGTAATTAATTAAAAACACAGCCGTCATTTTCACTTTCCAAACATGTTGGAGTGGTATTTTAGGCAAATTGCCAAAATAAAGGGAGGACCACTTACCCCCACTTTTTTAAAACTAAAATATCTCCCAAACGCAAATGTATTAAAATACAAAAATTATACCAAATTAACGAGAAAAATATGCTCTTTAATATGATATCCATATTGCTATACATTTATAAAAAAAAAATTATTTTTGTCGGGTTTTTTTCTAGCACGGCATGAGATATTTGTACATGTGCATATAACACTCGATTTTTTCAAACACAGTTGCATATGTGCACCACCTGTTCATACTGTATAAGTGCGTCCGGGTGCATATATGCACTGTGCACATGTGCATGTAGTGCAAATATGCATATGCACATGTAGACGTACCACACTCTTTTTTTAAAAGAAAAAAATTAATTTTTGTAGGGTTTTTTTCCAACAAAGCATCAAATATGTGCACATGTGCACGTACCGCTCATTTTTTTTAACACAGGTGCGGATAGGTGCACATATGCATATTACAGTAGATTTTTTTCAACACATACAGTAAAATTACATATACACCGTGCATAACCCGTTCCTACTACTAGTTTTTGTTTTAGCATGTGTGCGTCTGGGTGCATATATGCACCGTGCATGTGAGTATCTCGTGCATATATGCACATGCACATGTACACCTAGATGCAAGTGTGCACATTAGGATTGTAAACGAACCACACGTTCGGTGAACCGTTCGTGAATTGTTTGACGTGAAGTTAGTTTATATTTGTTCATTTAATAAACAAACGAACACGAACAAAAATATTTGTTCGTTTAGTTAAATGAACGAACACGAACAAAGTCCCTCGTTTGTTCATTTATATTCGTAAACGTTTGTTTATGTTGCTTATATGTATGTGTGTGTGTGTGTGTGTATATATATATATATATATATATAGGTGTGTGTACATAGATATAGATACACACACATACACATATATATACATTCTATCTCTCACTCACACACACATATATATATACACGTAGTTAGTGTCTGTTTATATTAATAATGTTAGGTTTGTATTATATTTGTATATAAGTTCGTTTGTTTGTGTTTCTTTATGTTCGGTTAAAGTTAAACGAACAAAGATGAACATAAATATTCGTTCGCTTATCCATCGTGTTCATTTTTTTGTTCGACTAAAGTTAAACGAACGGAGATGAACATAAATATCCGTTCTTTCGTTTATCTGTTGTTCGTGTTCGTTCGGGTCGTTTACAAATTACAATTCTAGTGTACGTGCAACTCAAAGTTAGTTTAGTAAAACTCATTGTCAACTTAAAAAATTCAAATAAAAAGAAGTATTTAATATATAACTTAAAAAAGTTTAACTAAAATATAAATGATTGTGATTAATAAATAAAGAATGAAGTAAAAAAAAGAATAAAAAAATATTTTTTACTATATAAAAAAAGTGAAAAAGAAGAAAAGAAAGTAAAAAAAAAAAAAGAAAGTCATGTGAATTGAAATCAGCCTATCTATAAAAATAGAAAAAAAATAGTGAAAAAAAGAGAAAATAAAGTAAAAAAACAAAAACTATAGCCACCTATTTATTACAGCTAAAAAACACAAAGAAAGTTATATGAATTGAAATGGCCATTACGCCGCCTAACCATTTTATATTAGGACAAATATGCCGTTTTTTATTTTATTTAATTAATTAAGACAAGATTATTATTGATTGGTCCATAATGATTCTCGCGGTTCTCGAAATAAAAACGTTTCTCAAATGAACTTTTCCCTATATATGTGTGTGTGTGTGGGTGGGTGGGTGGTACATGAGCCGTAAATGAGAGATAGGAACTAGCAAAGTTAGTTAAGGTTAGATTTCTTTAAGAGAAGATTAGGATTGGACAATCTTATCCTTTAGTGTTTAAATCTTATATTAATTATAAACAAATGCAACATAACCCCTTAAACAATTGTAAATAATTAATTTAAACTATCTAATACGAACTAATTACTAGAAACACCCTCTAGTAATTCCATATTAATTAAAACAATTTTTGTCATATAATTAATTAAAACTCTTTTAATTAATTACTATACGAAACCTTTTATCAGACTTTTTGTGTGACCCAATAGGCACATGCATTTAAGTATAGTTATTATTTTATTGTAACAATGAGCATATATCCAACACATAATGCATTTGTGATATGCGCTATGAATCTAGTAAATGTATCTAACTTTTTTAATTAGCTATTAAATTATAATTCAAAGGCTCAAATCTCTATATATGTTATTCCTCAAACAAGTGTTCTCCCTTGATATTGCATATACATAGATTAATACAAACAATGAAAGTGTTTGTTGGGAGATTAAAATCATCCGCTTACACTTCAATAATTCATGACACATTTCATAATTCATTCCAATAATTGAAAAAAGTGCAAAATGCGTGAAAATACAAAAAACTTCACAAATATTGTCATTGTATAAAATTAACTTTATTTTGTACTTAAAAATATATACAACTTACAAATTTTGTTCATTTATACAATTAGTAACCTGATTACTAGGTTACTGGTTATCCATTGTATACAATAAACAAAATTTAAAAGTTTTTTTGTATCATCCGTTAGTACACTTCAATAATTCATGACACATTTCATAATTCATTCCAATAATTGAAAAAATAAGATTCAGCCTAAGGAAAGAAAAAGACTTACTGACTTAGCTTTTTTTAAGTCTCCTGTGGCCCATTGAATTACAACTTTTAGATTACACAAAAAAAACTAGTTTTTCTTGAAAAAAAATTATATATAAGATGTTATGGTGTATGATTCATGATGATATATAAGATGAATAATGACGATTAGGAAATATATGACCCTAAGGGTTCTATTTTTGGAGTTACAATTCAGTTTTCTGAAAGTGAGGAGAGAATTTGTTTGTTCTTGGAAGCAATTGTGTTAGGTAATTAATTATCTTCAATATATTTTAGTGAAGTTTAGTTTTACATATGACGATAGTTATAATTTTAGGATAGTTATTGTAAATATCAAAGGTTATAAATACAACTTTGTAAACTCTAAATTAATAAGCAATACAATTCATTTTTAAGGCTGCCGCATGCTTGTGTTCTCTTGATTTCCACATTTTTCTACTATACAAGTTCATACATAACTATTGTGGTATTGCTTCATCTTTAATTGGATACTTGATATAATTGGGTCCTACAAATCTATAGGATTGTGCAAGGTTCTTCACGCGCTAAAGGGATTGAAGATCAAGTTCTCCACTTCAAAGTTTCTAATCTTGTAAGAAATTCATTTTTAATAATGAAATATGATACCTAAGTAATGTACAAAATTATTAAATTACTATAAGATCACTTTCTTGTAAATTATAAAAAATTAGTTTTTCACTAAAAAAATTATATAACGTCTATCATTAGCTATTATAGTCATACATAATCACAGACTAATATGGTACACTAAATTAACAAATAAGTTATATCTCCAAAGTGTAATCATTTTTAGTTAAATGAAAATTATATATGTTACATATTAGTTATGTATTAATTTCTAGATCTATATTATTTTATTAGTTACTTAGTTTATTAGATTCTACTTAATCTTTTTATTGATAATATGTTATGATGTATGATTTATGATACTATATAAGATGAATAATGATCTTTGGAAGTATTATGACACTAAGGGTCCAGTTTCTTGTGGTGTTAAATGAAGGATTGAAGATCAAGTTCTCCATTTTAAAGTTTCTAATCTCCAAAAGTAACCTTCTTGTCTAGTTCTTTAGTTGTTAGCTTGTGTGCATTAGATCAACTACTGGGATATATGGTGATACATTTTGTTTCCGTTGCGTTTAAAAGTCTTGAAAAGAATAATATTAACGTTCAACTTTACTCATATCTTGATTTGCTCTTTTGGAGACTTTGAACACCCTCTTGAACCTCCATGGTTGACGTCTCCTCTCACAGAATTATCAGCAACTAATAATTTCTCCCTGTAAGAGAAACTATTATTCCTCGTCATTCTTTCATTTATCACGCAACACCTTGATGTTCAAAGAAACTACAATTAAAAAATCTCCGCGATCCAACGGTTAACAAACTCCCAGCATTAAATCTCCAACAGTTAGGCGCAAAATAAGACAAACCAAAAAAATGAATTTTGTATTTCTCTAGTATATTCTCCAAGTTAAGTAATTTCCTCTCCGCAAACCTGGCTATAATACCACTTTGTTGTAATCGACTACCACAAAGTGAAATTAAATCGATTACGACCAATAAACATGTAAACATAAATCAAAAGCAAATATAAGGATTAACTGGTGCTGGTCAAGCCTACTCCACAAACATCACTTGAAAACTTGGATTATAAGCTTATGATATCTTTGTTGTGCATTGACATATATCAAATACATGGATAATATTTGAGTGGCCTACAAAATTTTACTATTGTCATCTTTGTTGTGCATTGATATCTTGTATGGTGTGCAATTTTAGTTGTACTTTAATTAATGTGATAGAGCTTATGATGTATATATACTACATTGTAAGAAAGACGAAAGATGTGTATTGTAAGACAATTGTATTAGGTATTCAAAAAAAAAAAAAAAAAAGTTAAACGATGCCAATTCATTAATATGCGTTACAATTTCATGTCTCGTAACTGATTTCTAGTAGCGCAGCTCGACAATTTTAAGAGTATTCAGATAAGATCTCATACACACACACACTCACACCCACACCCACACACTAGCATCGTACTCGTCTAATGCTGCGGCGGCGAATAGTTTCTTTTTTTCAACATTTCGCTTTCAAGAATGTAATGATATATTATTCGCGTAATTCAATGTCACAAAAAAAATTTCTTCATCTACATGTCCATTTTTTACAATTTTTCTTTTATTTTTATCAACTATTTTATTAACTTTAAAAATAAATTCTAAAAGACATTAAAAAAAGAAAAAATATTTATATTTATGAAATAAGGGGAGATCCTACTGTTCAATAAAAACCACATATAAACACTTAAACATGTCATTACAAACTTAATAAAACATTTCAACCATATTAATATACCAATATATTATATGTATCATGATTTCTTAAAGAAATCACGATTACTTTTACACATACGTAATTGTTTACGAACACACATACATATACGTATCTTACTATATTCTACATATATATGTATTTGTATAAGTATGCCTATATATTTGATACTTTGCATTGTAAAGTGATAAATATATAAAAAATACATTTTAGCCCTTGGAAATCTCTTGAAAATTTACGAGTGCTTTCTAAGGACAGACATTCCTTTTTTGTAGATATTACACTATTTTCAATATAAACCACATATAAACACTTAAACATGTCATTACAAACTTAATAAGACATTAGACATTTCAACCATATTAATATACCAATATATTATACGTATCATGAGTACTTATAAATATCACGATTACCTCTACACATACGTAATTGTTTATAAACACACATCATATGCGTATCTTACTATACTCTACTAATCTATGCATAACGATAACCTTAGATACATGTATTTGTATAAGTATGCCTACAGTTTTGATAATTTGTATTGTAAAGTGATAAATATATAAAAAATATATTTTAGCCCTCGGAAATCTCTGGGAAATTCCGAAGGCTTTCGGAGGACAAACATTCTTTTTTGTAGATATTAGACTATTTTTCAATGCAAACCACATATAAATACTTATACATATCATTATAAACATAATAAAACATATAAACCATATTAATATACCAATATATTATATGTATCAGTTTACGAGGGATTTCCAAGGGATTTGTAGTTTTTGGAAATTTCTCGGAAATTTGTCATCAAAGTTACTTTCTCAGAAATGCCTTGGAAACTTTTGCGAGAAATTTCCGAGGGCATTTTATTTCTCCGAAATATCTCGCTATGTTATCCCAAGGGTTATTATATCAGAAATCTATGGGAAAATCTGCAAGGAATTTCCGAGGGATTTATCGTCCTCGAAAATATTCTCGGAAAACTCTAGGTAGCTTTCATAAACCCGAATTCCTCGTAATTTTGTAGGAATTCCCACGAAAATTATTCGGAGGGAATTATCGCCCTCCGAATTCCCGCTATTTTCTAGTAGCGAGAGAAGTTAATAATATTTTAAAATTGTGTTGATGTAGGTGGATAATTGTGTTTGTGTGAGAGTGTGTCGGTGTGTGTTAGTGGAGATTATATGTTAAATAAATAAAAAATTAAAGTAAATTAGGAGGGAGAGTGAAATGTTAAAGATTGAGTGAATGAAATTAATTTAAATAAAAGGAAAGGTCAAGATGTTGTTTTGATTTAATTTTAAGAACTCTTAAAGTTAAGAAAGAGAGAGAATGTTAAATTATTTATATAGTAGTATAGATATAGATTTATAAGAGAGCTCAAGTGAAAACTGTTTTTCGTGCGAGAACCAATCATAGCACTTGATTAAAAATAATCAATCACAAAGAATTTTTTGCTAACGAGGGATATTTTATGAAAATCAAGCCTAGCAAATTAATGACAACTCACTCGGATGTAATTTCGATTTGTAAATATATAAGACCAAAATACCCCGATTAACGAGTCATTAATGGTGTTATAAACAGTTCTCGCAATTTTCATATGAAAAAACAGTTTTCGATTGAATTTTTCCCTATATACACATTTTATCCTCGCCTCTCCTATTAATTCATACTATTTCCTCCTTTGTTATCTTCTTACTCACCATAAAATAACATGTATAATTAATTAATTTTCTTTCCTTATTTTGTAGTTTGATTTTGACATCTGTCTTGATGTTATAAGTATGAGGATAAAGTAAAAAGATTTTATATAATAATATTCAACCTTTCTTATTTTAAGGGAAAATTTCATAAAAATATAATTAAGTTTGTCTTAGTTATTATAGTATATAATCAACTTTTTTTTCTTAAAAACAATATGATCAACTTTTATAATTTTTTTTCATTATATGCTAATAACCTTTTTCTATGAGGGTTTTCATTACCATTATATACAATAAACTTTGTCATAATTAATTCTTATTGTCTACAACAATTTGCATATAATGAAAAAATTATAAAAGTTGATTGTATTATTTTTTTAAAATAAAAATTCATTATATACAATAGTAACTAAGTCAAAGTTAATTATATTTTGCTACAATTTACCCTTATTTTAATGATATTATTACAATGAGTGGTAGGGAAATGGACCAACATTTCCATATTAACAAACAAAAGCATTTATTTTTATTACCGACATGTTATGACAATCCAAGTATAGTTGACTGGCACTGACTTCAATATTTGCATGTCGTGCACTCGCTCAAGTTATCACATGCAAAATGTAGTTATAAAAGTGGAACGGTTCTCCGTGTGATATTTAAACATATTTTAAAAAATGAACTCTAAGCAACTAGTAATGTATTTACCATCTTCCTCTCATATTATTATTCTCTTTTATAGTCTTCTTGTTATATTTCTTAATGGTGTCAACATCTCAGCTTTCTATGATGGAAATGAGACTGATTATCAGGCTCTAATGAAGATGAAGTCAATGATCACTTTCCAAGATCCATATGGACATCTAACATCATGGAACTCTTCCTTCCATTTTTGTGAATGGAGTGGTGTTACATGTGGGAAGCGGCATAGAAGGGTGACTGGTTTGCGACTAGGTTCGCTAGGCCTAAAAGGTACCCTGTCTCCTCATATAGGGAACTTGAGCTTCCTCCGTGAGATCTATTTTTTTAATAATAGCTTTGAAGGAGCTATTCCTCATGAACTCGGTCGTCTATCCAGGCTACGTGTCCTTAACCTTTATCATAATGAATTCAATAGCACCATTCCGTCTAACTTATCTCATTGTTCTAATCTTCAATGGCTCATTCTTGCTTCTAATAAGTTAGTTGGAAGCATACCTAAGGAGATAAGTAGCCTCTCGAAACTTGCTCACTTTATAGTTGAACAAAATAAATTAACAGGTGGTATCCCACCTTTCTTGGGAAATATTACATCAATGGAAGATGTTTCTTTTACAGGCAATCCATTGGGTGGGAGAATTCCAGACACCATAGGCCAATGGAAAATTCTAAGATTAATTTACTGTGAGAGTTGCAATTTATACGGAACTATCCCTCATTCCTTTTATAACCTTTCACTCCTAACTAGTTTTTCTTTGTCCAATAATCAATTGACCGGTAGCCTTCCTCCTGACATAGGTTTAAAGTTTCCTCGATTAAGTGTCCTTCTGTTGTGGAGAAACCAACTTACAGGACTTCTTCCGTCCTCGATCTCTAATTGTTCAGGATTAAGAGATTTTCAAATATATGGGAACAAGTTTAGTGGGACGTTGACAATGGATTTTTCAAAACTAAGAGATATTGTTACGATAATCCTAGGGAATAACGGCTTAGGAGGTGACATGAAATTTATTGATTCTTTGAAAAATTGCACCAAATTAGAGGTCTTGGCTCTTTCTGATAGCATGTTTCAAGGAGTGCTCCCGGAATCAATTGGTAATCTTTCTAATTCACTCTGGTTTCTACGGTTATCAAACAATCAATTATACGGGAACCTTCCTTTAACTTTTGGTAATCTGGTTGGCTTGAATCAATTAAGTTTAGATTCTAACCATTTCACAGGAAATATCCCTTCAACAATTGGTAAGCTTCAAAAGCTACAAGTAGTTTTGCTACATGACAACAAACTTTCGGGGCTGATTCCTGATTTCATGGGGAATTTATCAATATTGATCACGCTTAGTATATATTCAAACATGTTGGAAGGGCATATTCCTTCAAGTCTAGGAAATTGTCATAGTCTATCTCAATTATACCTCTCTGATAATAAACTTAATGGAACAATACCTCCACAACTTCTTCAACTTCCATCTTTAACCATAGAATTAGATCTATCTCAAAACAACCTATGTGGTTCACTTCCAACCGAGGTTGGAGCCCTCACGAAGTTGAATTACTTGTATTTATTTGATAACAATTTATCAAGTAACATTCCTACTAGCCTTGGTGATTGTACTAGCCTTGTAGGTTTGTCTCTCAAAGGCAACCTATTTCAAGGAACAATACCGCCATCACTAAGTTCCTTGAGAGGATTGGAGGAACTAGATCTTTCTCATAATAATTTATCAGGCCAAATTCCACGATTCTTAGAACGATTTTCCTTAGAAATATTAAACCTATCATTTAATAATTTTGAGGGTGAAGTACCAATGGTTGGAGTATTTGCTAATGTAAGTACGTTCTCTGTTCTCGGGAATAGTAGACTTTGCGGAGGTGTTGTTAAACTTGGGTTACCGAAATGTAATGAAACAGAAAAGCATAAAAAAAACTTTCCTCTGTTTGTGATTGTCATTTTGGTTACGTCCACACTTATCACCATAGCATGTCTATTGCATATTTGGTATAAGAAGAAAAGAAAGAGCATGTTGCCTCAATTTTCGACGGGTGAACGATTCCTACAAGTTTCATATGTGCAACTTCTCAAGGCTACAAATGGGTTTGCTCATTCCAACTTGATTGGTGTTGGTGGCTTTAGCTCTGTTTATAAAGGAATCATTGAAAATGACACGTTGGTTGCAATAAAAGTTTTACGTTTACAAATTCGAGGAGCTGAAAGAAGCTTTACGAGGGAGTGTGAAGCATGGCGGAGTATTCGACATCGTAATTTGTTAAAGATAATAACTTCGTGTTCAAGCATTGACCTTCAAGGAAATGATTTCAAAGCTTTGGTATACGAGTTCATGCCTAATGGAAGTTTACATGATTGGTTGCATTCAGATGCAAGTACATCGAGACTTAACCTTCTTCAGAGACTAAATATTCTAACAGATGTTGCATCTGCACTTGATTATATTCACAATCAGTGCCAACCCACCCTTGTTCATGGCGACTTGAAGCCTAGCAATATTCTACTCGATGATGATATGATAGCTCATGTTGGAGATTTTGGTTTAGCTAGATTTTACGGTACAACTTCGAACCAAGACAGCTCAACCGGGATTAGAGGAACAATTGGGTATGCTGCTCCAGGTAATATTCTTGTATTTATAGATAATTATATTTACTTACAGTAATACCCTTTTTTAAAGTAATTTATTGTTGACTCAGAGTATGGTCTCGGGAGTGAGATCACAACTAGTGGAGATGTCTACAGTTTTGGGATATTAACACTAGAAGTAATGACCGGTAAAAAGCCGACTGACGATCTCTTTAATGAAGGCCTTAGCCTTCATAAATTTTCTTCTATGGCGTTGCCGGACCATGTAACAAATATTATTGATGGTGACATTTTGAATGTTCATAAGGACGATGAAATTGCAAACGCAAAGCAAATAGAGGAATGTGTGGCTTCTACAATTAAGATTGGAGTATCATGCTCAGTTGATTCTCCACCGGAACGAATGAATATCAAAAATGTTTTACATGAATTGAAACATATTCTAGAGAGACTTCAAAATACTTGAGGTAATGTGTTCTCTTTTTTTACTTACCACATTGGAAAATCGCAATGTGTCATCATTATGTTTAATGCTTTTTTTGATTAAAACTTAACCCTTAAACTACTTTGTATGGGCTTCTTTAGGAGCATGGTTTCGTTGTTCTTCAGCATATGCACACTCTTCCTGGTCTAACACCGAGTTTGACGGCGGAAGTCGAAAGAAATGCTTTTGGGAATCTTTTACATTTTTGTTACTGTATGTACGTTGAACATGTTTGTTATTGATGTGTAAAAATCAGGTTTTAAATTTAAGTCCAAAATCACCTAAATTTCACCACACCACCGGCAAATATAACTGGATCATATAGTAGTATAGCCTAGGCAAGTAGGGTATCGTCTCCACACGGAACACTAAGATTATAATATTTAACTAGAGATTATTAACTAACCTAGACAAATTATTTAAGAGGGCTTTGTTCTAATACTAATAAAAACAAATAATATAGAAAGACAACTAATTAAATAAATTAATGAGCAAAAGAACAATGGAATAGAAAGAAAACTAACTATGAACAGTATCAAAGATTTTGTTTCACCTAGAGTTGAATCCATCTAGTTTTGATTTATTATGAAACATGAATTATGAAGGTTATGATTCTAACGGGTAACCTAACTCATCTCCCGAATCGCCAAGCTAAATAACTAATTAAACTAAGGTAAAGAAATCATTTTCTAAACCCGTCTAACTTATTAAACCCTATTACAATCCAATAGTAGGCTAATCTCTCAAATCGCCCTTTAACCTACTAACTCCCCGCTTGATAGGTTAACACTAATTCAAAGCCTTAGTTACCAACTAATTAAACATTATCCCTAATGTTTACTTAGTAATTTAACACGCAAATCACTAATACGGATATCATGCATAATTAATTCCCATTAAAAACACATAACAATCCATAGAATAATCAATCAAAAGTGAAAACATTAAACGACTGGTTCTTTAATCAGATCTAACCGATAAGAATCAAACAAATAGTCCATGAACCAAAATAAATCAATTCATGAGTTTCATCTAATTCAAATAAAGCAGGAGCCCTAACTCATAGACAAATTAGAAAACAACAAACATAAAAAAAACAAGTTTATAAATCATTATAGACCAACGATAAACCGAGTTAAACTCATGTTGTGATCTCATTGTTTAAATACCGGTTCATAGACTACTTGATCTCCTTTAAAGTCTCGTGTCACAGCCGCTTCAATGGGCTATTTTTTGATTTTTTTTTTCTTGAACTGCCATCGATTGTATGGGCTAAAAGCCTTTGTTTTATTTTCTTGAATATGACGTGACTACGTGAGCCCATATTCATATTATACCACCACCAATTCACTTTTAATTATTTTTTCAATTATAATGAATCATATATTTGCCCATATTCATTTATACCACCATATTCATATATTCGACCTGAAATAGTATTCATATATTCGACCTGAAATAGTCAAATATTCGATAAGTAAACATTTGAACACCATTTGTGCTATAATTTAACTCGAAAAACATAGATATTGTCGTGAAATAAATATAGATTATATGTTAAAATACGACAATATCAGTTATTTTGTTTGATTTCTTAAAGACATATATAGTTGTACACGAATCAGCTGCATGAGGTTCAATGAATCAAGAAGTAGCATATATAAAGTTCCGAAACTATAGTAAGATAGCACCATGAGATGAAAATGTTTATTATATGTCTATTTGACTAGTGTATAGCATACTACCTGATTAAATTTGGTAAATAATATTTGAAAGTTGAGGACTCATAGTATCCAGATTTCTAAAGAAAACTAATGATACAATCGAAACGACATCCTTTGGTTTAGGCCAGTGAATAATATCTTACTTTTCTAACAATGTCAAAGTGGGTAATTTACCTTTTTACCACCCAAATAGGTAATCTCCTTTGAGGTCACCTGTTAAAGTAAGTAATGTCCTGAATCTTTGGATTATTCCCATTGTTAGATCACCACCATACCTTAGTGTCCCGATCGAAATTCCTTTCTGGTAGTAATGGTGGAGTCTGATTGGCCTTTTGTCTACCATCGTTGCCGGATTTAAAGAAAACAACAACAACAGATCTTTCTTTAAATCCCGCCAGAACAGCCGACAGAAGGCCAATTAGACTCCATCATCACCTCTAGGAAGGAATTCCAGTCATGTCATGTTATCAAACTTTGGTGGTTATCCGTGGTGCAAACTCTGTTTATAGCCAAAACCCTAATAAAAAAATTCAAATCCTTACTTTTACATTTCGCCACAAAGTATGATAGCTATTTAAGTAATAAAAAAAAGTAAATTACATATACACTTTTAAAAAAGTAGGGTGCTATTCAGTGATCTAAACTCTTTTTTTACTCATACCACACCATGGAAAATAATATAAATAATCTAGAAATGTCTTATAATTTTAACCTCAACTTTCATCACTAATGATAATATAAATAACTATCGGGCCAAAACTTATTATAGAAAAAGAAAAAAAAGTTACTATTTATTTAACTTTTTTAAAAATCTAGATAAATTGTTAGATATTTTTTCTTTTCATATAATGTTATAATGTTTTATAAGTAATAGTAGTAGTAAAATAAAAAAATAAAAAAGTCAAAAGAAGATTTTAGCGTTTTAAAGGTTGTATTATTAACAATTGAGATAGAATATATGATTTTTTTGTTTTTAGAAAATCTTATAAAGAAATGATATAGAATATTTGTTTAGAAAATCTTATAAAATCATATTTATATTAATAATAGTAAATTAGTAATGATAATATTAGAAGATATAGCAAAATAAGAAAAATAACATATAATAATAATTAAAAAAAAGTAAAAAGAGTTGAAATATTAAGATAGTATTTAAAGAGTTATAAAAAGACAAGATAAAAAATAACTCATAAATCTTTCATTTAAAAGACAATAAAGAAAGGGAGATGTACGTCATTATTGTTATTTTTTGGAAGAAAATGTATGGATAGGGAAGGAAACTATTAAGGTCGTGTGTTTTCAAGTTTTTTTATGGAGAGAAAGGGAGGGGAAGAGAGGGGAAATGAGTGACTATTTGGTTAAAAACTTATCCTTCTAAATATGGGCTCATTTGGAAGGAAAGCGGTCACCTCTATATACAATAACTTGGTAAATGTTAGTTATATAAAGCTTATGTCCAAGCTTTAACCAAATATAAGTTGTAGCCCGGTGGTAAATTATCTTTTGTTCAATACCGTCATCTTTTATTTTAATTTTTTTATTATATTTAAACAATTAATTTCATATATTATTTGTTGTTTCTTTTATAACTAGCATATAATGTTTAGTGTAAATATGTATATATATTTGTGACGATCTGATTTTATCTACATACGATATGAAATTTATCATGATACCACATATATCTAAAACATGTAACATTTCGGTAAATTTTTCGTTCGTCATAGTACGAACAAGTTAACCTACAATATATTTGATTTATGAACACATTACAAATTCTTTTGAGTTTTACCTATTTTATTTCAACATTGATATTTGGACTTTAGTTTTTATATTATAAATTATGTGTATGTGTAAGATGTTATTAAAATTAGCTACAAAACCTAATATGTCTTCAATCCGAACTAGATGGCACAAATGAATACCGAAACAAACTTTAATCACATTTTCAATCCAAATTGATTTTATTTTTCCACTTTATTTTAAATTTTTGTAACTAAAGTAAATAATATAAATTACGAGCAAGTAATTTTATCTCGCTGCGAAGCACGAGGACAAAAAGCCTCGTTCTAATTACTTTACAGGATTACCAACCAAATATAATAAAGGTTTTTTTTCATATTTTAATTTCTTAAAAACATTCTACAACCCAAACCGTCCAAACCGATCTTAACATTTGTACTCCAGATTGTTAGGAGAATATTTTCCCATAGCCTTAGCTTTGCATTAAACATCAATATAAATAGGATTACAAAGGGCCTAATCTAAACAATGGGCCTTGGGCCAATACATAAAATACATGGACTAAAATACGGGATACATAATATACACTAACATCCTCCCTCAGTTTGATCGGGAGGTTTGTCACGAACGTTCAAACTGTGACGAAAATCATAAAATAATGACGAGGGTAGGCCCTTAGTAAAAATATCAGCATACTGAGCAGAAGAGGGCACGTGTAAAACACGAACACGTCCAAGAGCAACCTGGTCACGAACAAAATGTATATCAATCTCGATGTGCTTGGTTCGCTGATGTTGAACCGGGTTGTTAGACATATAAATGGGGCACACATGTTGTCACAATAAACGATTGTCGCCTTAGGTACAGGAGTGTGTAACTCACGAAGAAGATTACGTAACCAGCAAGATTCAGCAACGGCATTAGCCACACCCCTATACTCTGCTTCTGCACTGGATCTGGAAATCGTGTTTTGACGTTTGGAGGACCACGATAAAAGATTGTCTCCAAGAAAGACACAATAACCTGATGTGGACCTTCTAGTGTCTGGGCATCCTCCCCAGTCCGTGTCTGAATAAGCTGTTAAATTCGACGAAGGGGAGGCATATATATTTAACCCGGTGTCTAGTGTGCCTTAAGATACCGTAGGATTCGTTTCAGTGCTGAAAAATGTTTTTCACGCGGGTCAGGCATAAATAGACAAATTTGCTAGACCGCAAAAGCAAGATCTGGCCTCGTGAAAGTTAGATACTGAAGTGTGCCGGCTAAACTCCGATAGAGAGTGGGGTCCTCGACCGGAGGACCTGATGAATCC
>JAUEJL010078583.1:0-27613 GCA_032274825.1 Drosophyllum lusitanicum
TTCGTATGTGTGAGATATGATAAAAACAGTGAAGGTGTGTCGGAGCTGACAGCTTTTCTGATTTTCATCAATTTCTTTAGTTTTTGCTCAAAACCTTTCGTCATCCGCCTTTTTAACCTAAAAATCAACAATTTAAGATATGAAGTATCTTTTGACTTATTTACGAACAATAAAGGTTAAAAATAAATAAGATATCGCATAAAATATATATCTAAATATGGCGATATCAAAGGGATACCCAACAATAAATGTTTTAGTCGAGTGTACGTTTGATTTAAAGTTTACATATGTATTGACTGGCTGGGAGGGTACCTCATCAGACTCGAGAATAATAGAAGATGCACTCATTTGAGATGAAAAACTTCTTATTCCACATGGTACTTTCTTAACTCAATTTCTAGTTATGTGCATTACTATATAATGATTATACTAGCTAATTTTATATTGTATATAGGTAGATACTATTTGGTTGATGTGGGTCTTCCCCTAAAAAGTATACTAATTACCCCTTATAGAAGGGTAAGATATCATTTAACAAAGTACTAATCTTGTGAGAATGCCAAAGTGCTATTTAATCTTCATCTTGCGTCATTACGAAACTTCATTGAACAAGCATTCGATCTGCTAAAGAAGAGGTTTCCTATCATTAGAAGTACAACCGAACCATTTTACTCTTGTGAAACACAATCAAACGTATTCTTGGCGTGTTGCATTTTACACAATTTTTACTCAATGAAGATCGTGACAAAGATCTCGAAGATGAAGTGATACAAGAGATTTTAAACACTCTATGAGAAGAAACACGCCATAACCAAAGATACGAAGGTGATGGTAGTACAGGAGGAGAACAACTAAGAAACTCAATTACAAATGAAATGTGGACTAATTATTTGATGTATCCAAACAATGAAGTTGACATGTCAAACTTATAAATATATTGTAGCACTTGCTTTTGATATTTTAGTCATGATAATTGTTTGAGATAACATGCATTGTTAAGTATTTAATTTGTAAAAAATATATTTGTGTCTTTACTTATTATTACATTGTTAAGTTTGTTGTGTAATTTATTATGTAGAAACTAATCATGAGCAAAAAAGATGAAAAAAGTGCGAAAAGAGAACGGAACCAATGACATGGATATTGCATTTATTCAATCAATGCTTGGTCAACAAGAAAAAGGCTTCATGGTTGAAGGACATTTCACAACTCAAGCATATGTTAATATGATAGATTCTTTGAGTAAACAACTAAACAGAGATATTAACAAAAATATCAGAAGAATCGTCTCAAAATGCTCAAAGAGAAATTTGCAAAGTGTTATGATGTATTTAAATGAGTTTCATTAAGTGGATTTTCTTACAATAATAGGACTAAACAATTTGAAGCAGAAGAGGACGTATGGAAACAACTGATAGAGGTGTGTCCATGATTTAATGTTTAATGTGTATTTAGTTTAATTCATTTATTTTCACTTAAAATATCAAATACGTTTCTAATACCAAAATTTTCTTTTTAAAAGGAAAAGCCTCATACGGCAAAGTGGAATGGGGTTGAAATGACAAACTACAATGAGCTGCTACAACTATTTTCTAAAGACAGGACAATAGGTGCTAATACTAAAACAACAAAGGGGCAAAAAGCTCAAATGAATAACATAAAAGCTATAGAAATAGAAACAATCACAGATGTTGATAATCTACTAAAATGTTACTATGGAGAATAATTTGACTGTACTCAAGTGAAATCTCCCACACCATTTTCACCCTAGTAGAATTCAGCTGCAACCAAATATAAAAGCAAAAAAAGAGAATTTAAAGTAAAAGATGTAGCTTCTTTGAAGATTATGAGTTCCATGGACAACGTCGCTAATACAAGCAGGGAAGGTAATTTTTTTTCCAAGAAAGTAAAAACACATTAGAAAGAACTTATCAACTTGAGTATACCAGATATGAAGTTTAAAAAGAGCTAGAGCATATGGGGTTGGATCCTGATGGCATTGCAAGCACCATTATAGGTCCAAAGAAGGCAGGAGTATAGTTCTCTTTTTCCTTTGCGAATGAAGATACTAACAAAAATGATGGGTTAAAGTGGTTGAACAAGTATATTTGTAATAATTTCTTCAGCATATAGACTTTTATTTCTTTAAAACATTGCATTTTTTGGTTGGTTGTAGACAATTATGAACTTTTTTGGTTGGTTTGTGACAATTATGAACTTTTTTATTGACTTATTAGACGTATTTTTATTTCTTTCTAATTTAGAAGTTTATATTTTTGTTTAATATATATGTACTATTATTTGTTTATAAAATAGGGGTAAAGTTGTAAATATTCCAACTTTCTTTTCTTTTCTTTCTTCAGGAACACAAGAAACACATATTTTAATTTATATATCTCCTTCCTTTTCTTTTCTTTCATATTCCGGAACACTCAAATTTAAAATAATTTCCTTCCCTTTCTTAACCTCTCCCTTTCTTTTCTTTCTATTAAATTTTCTGGAACACGATGTTAAGCTTCTTTCTAGTTGTTCTTTCTACCATGACATAGAACTTCTTGAAGCGATAAAGTACTTTATCCTTTGACTTAAGACAATAACTCATACCTTAAAAGATGCATCAAAGCATCCTCGACTTCTACCTCTATTTCGACCTCGTCGTCTACCTCCACCTCGTCCATTATTTTTTGACACGAGGGCATACGATTGATTCGTCCCGGCTTCTTTTTTCGTGTTTCATCATTTAGTAAGGCATATGTCACCATCTGCATTGTGACTTTGCCATTGGGGCGGAATTGATGAGTGTAACGACAAAGGTCTCCCGACTATCGGGAGCAGGATTGCTCGTTCCTTATCCTTGAGAACCCAGCTTGAAGCACTTAGTTGGTTCACAAGATCCTAAAATTGACTCATGTGCTATGTCCACTAAAGTACCACCACGTAATTTGTGGTTTACCAATCTTCGCATCAATAATGTCTTATTTTGAATTGTCTTTGCTTGCTACATGCTCTCATGCTTTTCCCGGAGACTATACGCACTTTACTCGTGTGACACATGATGAAAAACACTATGGTCAATCCATTGTTGGATCTGGGCCACGGTTTTTCTATTTATTTTTGCTCATTCTACGTCGTTCTTCCCTTCTTATAAGTCGGATCATCTTATCCGAACTAGTGGATTCCATATACAATGTGTGAATTAACTTTTACAAAAATTTTGAGGAAGAACTAGGCAAAACGGAGTTCACGGTTGGATCCAAAACAGTCGAAAATGGTAGGGTAGAACCCTTTTTATGTTGGATTTTTCTTTTTGAAGTATAGGGTTAAAATTGTAATTTTTGTAAGTTTAGGGACCAAAATGTAAATTTTGAAAACTTAGCTTGCTAATGATTACGTGGCAGCCATGTGGTGCTGACTACATGACGTGGCGCTGACTCGGCCGTCTTCTTTGGCATATCCGGCGAGTTTTCCGGCGACCGAAAAATTACAAGCAAATTTGACAAGGTTCTTTAGGGCCTTTGTTGGTCGAAAAATTACAAAAAATATATTTTCAGAATTGTCAGAACGAGGCCTTTTTTATGATACATTTTTTAGACAAAAAAAAAATTCATAACGAAAAACGGACCGACACCGAAAAGTGGCCAACGAGATTATGATATTAGAAAACTCTTCTATTAGCGACGGGAATATAATTACAACATGAGGAGCAACACTCACACTCAACTATTTAAAACAACCGACCTTTTTTTCTCTCAGCTCTCACTCTAAGAGTTTCTCACCTTTTCATGATGTTTTACAACAATAAATGTAACATATATTTATACACAAGACAACCATTATATCATTAAATGAGTTCACTTGACAAGGTGATTTTTTCTTTGGCCAGTGGACATGTTATTCAACAAAAATGGTTACCGTAGGGTGGTTGTGGTGTCTTTGTTAACATGAAGGCTGGAACACAACAAAATAGATGAAGATCGTGGAACCCTAAACCGAGCTTGTGCAATTAATGATCAAAAGAACAAACCTTGACTTCGAATCAAACAATGTTTCAATAGATTGATACTTGTTGTCGATTCTACTGTTGAACAAATTTGAGGTCATAGAGCAGCGATTTATCGATTTGAAGGTTCATGGAGATTTGTAAAGCAACGATTTTGAATCAACGACGTTGATGGAGATGTATAAACTGGTGTCGGTGCATTTGAATCGGGCGTTGATTAGCGGGAAGCTCTGTCAATCGAAAGGGAATTGGGAAGTTAGAAACAAGTTGACTGTTCCTGTATGCAAGTTTGAGAACTAGAAACAAGCTGCGACTTTAGCCTTTGCTTTATAATTTGCATTCCTGCTATGTACGGTTTTTCCTTCTTCTCAAACTTTCTCCACCCTCTTATTTGTTGATTTATTTTTTCTTGTTTTTATGTATAGATTGTCCACACTTTGCTTTGTGAACTTTATTTTATATTTACTTATATTATAATTTTTAAGAATTATATTAACACTGTGTTCTCGAGTTATTTTTTGGAAGGGAAAGGGAAGGAAATAATTAGTGGTGGGTGTTCTTAAGTTTTTTTTAAGGAGGGAAAGGAGGGGGGGGGGGGAGGGGCAATTTTAATACTTTCTCTTCTACTTTACTTAATTTGTTAAACTTTCAGTAATCGGAAATTACTAATATACCTCTCAAATAACCTTTATTTCTCTCAATTACTTTAATCACTCACAAATAAACACATTTTTCTATAACTAACACTTCTCCAATCACAAGAAATGAAGAAAAAAAGTTGTTTTTGTTGTTTTGTTTTAAATTTGTTCTAAAAATAAGGAAAATAGTTGATGGAAAGAAAAGAAATTAAAAGAAAATGAAACGACATGTTACCGGGTAGAAACTATTCGCAGAATACCATACCCTATATTTTATAGAATGGTATACTATCGAATAGAAATTATTCGTCGTCGTAACATTGCGCGGGTACCATATTAGTATTTACACAGTTTTAAGTGTGTGCATTTTTATTTGTATATAATTTTTGTATGCTTTTTATTTTTAAATGCTTTACTCTTTTAATCATGTTTGATATTTAATTCTTATACTAACTAGAAACCGTGTTAGTTTTCAATTGTATTACATTTTAATTCATTTTCACAATTTAAATGTGTAACTTTTGTACACGCTTATTCTCGTGAATTTTTTTAGTTTAACCTAGCGAAAATAGACGGTAGCCATAGCTAGTAGCCAGAGCTGGAAGCGGAATATTTTAGTTATATATGTGTTTGACAAATTAGCTGTTAGTTGGAGCTGAATAGTGTAAAATGACAAAAATGGACAAATCATAAAAATAGGAAGAATTATAAAACAATTAAAGAGAGTATTTAGGTAATTTGGTATATAAAAACTTCAAGTTAGTTTTAAAAGCTACTTCAAGAAGCGTTTTGTTTTAAGAAAAAACTTCCGGTCTTTTCATCCTAACATGACTTACCGGCTCCAAAAGGCTGCGTACCGAATACACCCTTCAACTCTCTACACGCCCATGCTCATTTAATCAATTTCTAGCATTTTATATGCTAGCGTAAGACACTTGTGATGCATTGCACTCATATATTTATCATTTTTAAAAACAAAACTCACGTGCCCCTAAACTCCATCCAAATGACCCATTTGGGTTTCCATGACCATAGATTAAGCATTAGAACGACTTTGGCTACACCATGTAAGTTCAAGCTACACCCTAGTGTCATGAACCATAGTGATCAAGAACATAATAGCGTAAAACACAAACCTTTTCGCTCACAACGCGATCTTGCCATGAATGGGCTTGGGTTAGATTAAATGTTGATAAGCTCAATTATTGTTGTTACAAATGCTTGTCATCGATAAAGCTTTCCTGGGGTTGTCTTATTAATTGTTAGATTGTGATGCTCATCTAACCTTAAGGTGAGTACAAACATTTTTAAAACTCAAATTCTTGTTATGTTGTTGATTAGTTGCTAAATTGCTATGTTGTTTGTCCAAGTTGGGTTGTGATACTAGATGTAGTACTTATTATGTGCATACCTTGAGTTGCTTTGCTTATAGTGTTCTCATTTAAGCTGTATGTAAACATTATTGGTTGTTGGTCTGGTTGTTGAGTTGCTATGATGCTTGTGCAAGTTTGGTTGTAGTACTAGATGTATGACTTAATTACTATGCACACACACATTGAGTTGCTTATTGTGTTCATAGCGGAGTTGTTTGTTAACACTACTTGTTGTCGTTGGTTTGAACCTAGTTGTTTGTGATTTAATTAGAGTCACAGCCCAGGGTTAGCTTGCCTCGAAGAAGCTTTGACTTAGTTGGAGTCTAATAGTTGTAGCTAGTTGCAGTCTCGGTTTAGCCAACCAAATGATGTATAACAGGCTATTTTGTGCTCATCCTCCGTGTTCAATGATGTAGATACTCTTCCATACGTAAATTGATGGCACGGCTAGCTAACGTGCAACACACAATCACTCAATTCACTTTCTCCTCATTCTTAGTTGCTTGCTTGTTATTCTTGATGTTGTCGATCTTCTGACAGAAGTTACTTTGTGAACAAATATGTTCGAGAAACTTAATGACTAATATTTATGTTGCTTCTGATGTAGGTCAATCTTTTGTACTCGCTAGTTTGTTGAAGTTAACCATTCTTGTTGAAAATGTTATGCATCTGTATGTGAACATTAGATGTGAGCATTAGTTGTGAAGGCTTAGGTAGTGTCAAGTAACGTATTATATCGGACGAAAAATAACTTTGCAAATGTGTTTAATAAGCATTTTGGACTACTCCTTTCATAGCCAATTGGCTGTATTGAAACCCCACAAACTTACAGACTCTTAGGTTAAATAGGTTATGGATAAATGTTTTCGGAACGGTAATCTGTTGTACATGTTAATACTCCATTGTGAACAAATGTAAGACCTGTTAAGTTGTCACAGACGGCTCATATACATGTTCTGTATATGGTTAATAGGCCCGTAATATGCCTATCTTTTGAGGTGGATGGTTAAGTTGTCACAGACAGCTCATTCGCAGTTGGTTTGTAATATTGTTGACAAACAAGAAGTCTTCAAAATTTTAAAATGGTTGTGAAATCACCTACACCACACACAAGTCCAAAATGAAAACTTTGAGTAAAAACCATATAGCACTGGTGGATGCTAGGTTGGAGATTGAGACTTCAAAGAAACACAGAAGCACATAGAAAAGTTTGATTCAGTGCCTAAATCCCGAGGACGAATGAAGCCTCTGTGTGCACTTTTTTTTTTGAACGGCAAACATACACACCTACTAAATCTACTCCTAAATCTACTCCATTCTCCATAACAGGACTTGAACCCACAACCTCTGGATGTACTTGGTACATAGCGGTTGTACGTTCTTACCACCGATGTATGATAATTGACGGTGTTCTTTCTTAACAAAGCCAAACAAATCACACAAATTGCATATGTACATTCTGTTAATTTTAATATTTCATTTTTCTCTTCTTATAACACAAAATGATGTCAGGGCATCAAACTTGAAAATTCTGATAACTCCCAAATATGATACTAAGCTTTAACCTGCTCCAAACTCACAGGCCTCAAATCCCATGCATAACCCTAACTCTCACATGGTATATCCTTAAGTGGTCACCATCTACATATATGCAAATGACCCAAACCACCAGGCTTGATCTTTTCTCATTAAGAACAAAACTGATTTCAAAACTTGAGCTTTCTGTATGTAACAGATGATTCATCAATTTTATCATGTGAATTTCGATCATTAAATTGGGCAAAATCGAGCAATTTGCAGGTGAGCCCTAAAAATAAATGGTCACTATAAATGGAAGGATGGTAGCCTACAGATATAAGAGTAACATATATGCATGACCTAAGGTATCCACTACCATGCCAAGAAACCCAAGAAAATAGGGGGGCATAAAGAAAAAGAAAAAGAAAATCTCTTCTATGACGTTTCCATTCTCCATGACTTTGTAAATTAAAAAGCTAAAACCTTGATATTGTCTGTACTCCTGTGCCTGCCTACGCTGCTCCAAAAAAATAATTGAAATTCATCTGATCAAGAAATGCAATCAAAACTGTACACTGAGATGTATATTTACAGTTTCATCCACTGCCGCCAGCAACCTCTGCAGCGCGCTGCCTCATCATCTCCATAACAGCAGCTCTCCGCCGACTATCAGCCTGTTGGTTCAGCCTTCTTAAATGTTCCCGAAGGTCTCTGTAAATAAAATCATAAAATACAAATCTGAGATAATGATAAGAAACAAGAATAAAAACAAGTTGCATCTCCTTCCAACAAATCACGTGTTCCCTTTGTGTGTAAGATTCCAGTCATATAGAAGTTGGTTGATACGAGTCATAATATGTCTTATCCCAAGCCTGATCCACCCATTTTGCCACCCCTAGCTTTTGCTTACTATTATTGGTCTTAAAGCATGCAATCTTCATAAACATGAAATGTTTGCCTAGAACAGTGTTGATGTAACCAATTTATTTTTTATCCAGAAAACTATTGTGAGTAGAGGTCTGTTAGTTCTCACTAAAAAGAGTGTAATTCAGATAAGAAAACCTTTACCTACTAGTAATAGTAATAGTAATGGTAATCATAACGGTAACTGTAAAAATAAGGGGTAATGGTAACTGTAACTGTAACTGTGATAGTATTAGAACAAAAACACACAATCCCATCTGGACGGGGTACAGAAGGTAACCTCCACCTAAGGCTGGAAATGAGACACAAACCCGAAACCCGACCTGAACCAAACACGACATGGGTTGACACAAACCCGAGACGAAACTAAAATGGGTTGACATGAACCTGAAGATAAAGATGTCAAAGATAAAGATCTTGTTATGCTTGTAGTCTCTGGTCTCCTTGAAGAGTACAACGCTAGTTCCTAACCGCATTCAATGAACTTTCGTCTCAACGCAAAATGACTCCTACTACATTTTGTGTGATCCTGGAACCCGAATACCCTAGCTCATAGCCATTTCCTTCTTTGGTATGAGACCTCTCACTTTGCCTGCTATGTTCACTTATCTCCTATTTAGGGCATCTACCAAATCTAAAAACTTTTGAGACAAGTTCCCTACATCCACGAACCTGTATGATCTTATAACTATTAGCACATCTATCAAACCTCTATGCCTCTAAACACTCTTGATACCTCCAACCTCGAGGGACGTGACCTCACCATGAATGCTTTATCCATCCTTTATCCTCTTGCATCTAGTTTTTTATACTCTGTTTAATCAAGACTGATAAAAAAACTTTATCATGGAACTGTCTGTTCATACTTGCTATAGCTATATGCTTTTTAATGTTTAGGTTAGCATTTAAATCACATTTTCTATTTAAAGTATTTATTTATGAAGTAACCATGTTCACCTCAGGTTGTTATACCGAAAGCAAGGCATTGAATTCTTATAATGATATATTTGTCGAGTTTATTTCAATACTTCCGTTACAAAATAAACTAAAAAAAGATAAAAGTTTTTTTAAGTTCCTTTATAAAATAATTTAAAAATGCGGAACTAGAGAAAGAAACAATAAGGAATTAGGAAAAGAAAGGCAAAAGAAACTCTTTAGTAACGACAAAAACAAAAATATAAGAAGTGAGAGTCTAGGAAGCAAACTCCCACATGCACTCCCAAATACCACAGTCACAACCAAGTGAGCTATCTCTTTAACATAATACACACATACATACATATATATGTATATATATATATATAGAGAGAGAGAGAGAGAAAAGTCCAGAAGAGAACTATTTTTTGTGCGAAAACTGCAAAAACAACTTATAACATTAATAACTTTTAATAGGGGTATTTTGGTCATTTACATATTTACCCAATCATGAATTGCGTCCGGGTGGACCATCATTAATGAGTGAGGCTTGATTTTCCTAAAATACCTCTCATTAATGAGCGCATTAATGAGCTCTTACGATTATTAGCCATTTATTTATTTTAATCAAGGGCCAATGATTGGTCCTCGCAATTCTCTTTTAAACCATCCACTACATATACAAACGAGAACTGTTTTTTGTGCGAGAACCGGTCCTCGCCCTTAGATTAAAATAAATCAATGCCTAATAATTGTAAGGGCTCACTAAAGACTCATTAATGTACATTATTGAGTATTTAATAAGGGGTTTTTAGAAAAATCAAGCCTCTCTCGTTAGAGACGGTCCACCCAGACACAATCCACGTAAATATATATCGACCAAAATATCCCTATTAATGTGTCATTAATGATGTTACAAATAGTTCTCGCACAAAAAGCATTTCCCCTTTGAATTTGAACTTCTCTCTCTCTCTCTCTCTCTATATATATATATATATATATATAATATTAATATAATGCTTGAAATTAGTAACTTCAAAATTGGTCCACAAGATTCCTTATTCTTTAGTTACATTTTTTAAAGGATGTATGGAGGCTATAAAACAAAAATGAAAAATAAAAGAAAGATAATTGATGGAAATTTGGGAAAGGAGGAAACCTGCACCGGGGGACGTTGCATGGATTGTCTTTACAAGCACGAGCATGAAGTTGAAGAAGATGCCACATTTTCTTGCAAAGAAGACAGCCACCAGATGCACGTACTTTGCAATGCATTCCATGTCTGAAAAGCCCCTTGACCTTCCGACAATTGGGATACTGGCATTGCCCTGCCCGACATTGAGATGCATGTACAAGAAGATCGAGCATTTTCCGTAGCTGCATTATTATTATTCACAAACCAAAGTTATCCACTTGGAATGTAAAAGAACAAAAACATCAACCTTGCATAACTTTGAGCAAAGAAAATAATTTAAATATTAGATGTGCCAATTTGATAAGCCATAGAAGATTTTATCTCTAACTGGTTATACAAGATAAGCCCTAGAAGATTTTAACCGAAAAACGATACAGGTCAAAAGTCATCCCAACTGCATTCAAATGCATAAAACCTCCTAAATAGCTATTAATAGAAAAAGGTTAGATTATTATTGTACAATTATAGTTTTTCAACTCATGAATGATTAGTCAATAAAAATAAATGGATATAAGAAAATTTTTGTGGTTCATACCAACCCAACCCGGCCAAAAACTATCCACTTTGACATGATGAACTATTTGTAAGATATTTTTAAAACAGGATAGAAAAACATTGTGCATGGGTCAGCGCAACCTGGACCCAGGCAAAAAAATAACCCACATTTGCCACAAAAACTAGAAAGTAAAAATACCTGTACAACTCGTAGTTGTCGAGCTTCTTTGTTTTGAGCATCACGCTCAGCAATTGAGGGATGGTGTGTCAACTTATGAGGATGATCGATTCCTCTATCATTTCGATAACATGCATTGCAGATATCATAATCAGGGCAGATCTCACAACGCCAACCTTGCCCAGTTTCTATATCAAGACGACATACAATGCAATTTATCACAAATGCAGGTGCCGTTGGGTTGTGAAGATGGTATAACGCCATCATTGATGAATGTTTTGCACGCCTTAATGTGTCGTATTGATAATGATTTCCTTGGCAAAGGCTCAGAAAAGCCTGTCTCGTATCAAAGAATTCACTCTCAAGAATATCGTCTTTATCTGTTGTATCTTTAGGCACATCATTGATTTCCATCTGCATTGTGGTAATTGATCATCAGTTCAATATTTGGCAAAATCTCAGTGTATAAGAAACTAATTTATATATTTTGCAAAATCAAGCATTTTTGTTAGCATTGAGTTATTGCACAGAATTCCTATATATAAGGTAAGGTGAAACAAAACACATCTTTTGGAGAGTACGCGGACACTAGTTATAACAGAAAAATTAAAAAAATTACACTCATTTTTAATTTAAGATGACATAAAAACAATAATGTTTCAAATCGCATTACCAAATGGATACAAAAACTAGATAAATATCCTAGATGCATCTGGTTTTTGTGGCCGTTAGATTAGTTTTTCAAGGGCTCGGATCTATTCTCCCTAAAACAAATGTTTTCCTATGATCCTGCCTCTCTCTGTCTCTAACTCTCTCTCTCTCTCTATATATATATATATATGTGTGTGTGTGTGTGTGTGTGTGTGTATAGATATATATGTATATAAACAGTGGGATAAATATTATGAAATATTTCTCAGGTGATCAATTTTGCTTCAGAAACTTACAGGATAAAGCGGATGTTTCACCCTTTGGTTAACAGGATGTCTCTCCCTCTCCTCAAGATTCTGTTCATTCTCATAACACCTGCAACACACATTAAGAACCACCAACATTAATGCAAAGGAGCCAAGCTTGTATAGAGCGACTCTCGAGTTAGACCCGGTTCAAGCCGGGCTTTTATCAAGTTTGAGTTCAAGCATAAAGATGGGCTCAATATATATTATGAATCAAGCCCGAGTTAATGTAATATGTAGAATATATATATAGGCAAAAGTTCAAACGAGAACTGTTTTTCGTACGAGAACTACAAGAACTGCTTTTAACGCTATTAATGACTCATTAATAGGGGTATTTTAGTAATTTATATATTTACCCAACCGTGAATTGCATGTGGGTGAGCCGTCATTAATTTGTGAGGCTTGATTTTTCCGAAATAACCCTCATTAATGCGTCATTAATGAGCTATTAATGAGCCGCCAAAAAGTCTTAGTCATTGATTAATTTTAATCAAGGGCCAACATTGGTTCTCGCAGTTCTCATACGAAAAACAGTTCTCGTTTGAACCCACGGAATTTGTAAATGATGTTATTAGATTTTATTACAGTTAGACTTTTCTGAAAACATCATTGGCTTATTGTCAAGTTTGTTATACATAACTGAAATGAGTTTTATTATTTAATATAATGTTTACATATATTTGAAATAAAATTGGTCGAAGTAATTCTTTACATAGATATTCAATCTTTTTGAGCCAGTTTTGAATCCTCTCAAGCTGAGCCTGAGCCATCATCATGAAGGCTCATCAAGCTATCGTGCGGAACTTGAGCTTAGCCTAATCAAGACAAACTCAAGCTCCGATGACACTTTCGCAGCCCTGCTAACATATCACATAAAGCCATAAAGGGGAGAGATATACTGTGTAATGACACCAATGAAGGTGTGGTGGGAGAGGGAGATAATCCGATTGACGAGACACACCCTTATATATATATACACACATCAACTATATATATACATACATACATATATTAGGGTGACAAGTGTCATTCTCCTAGGATGACACCTCATCACTTTTTTAGCATTTTAAAGATAATTAATAAATTTAATTAATTATATTTATATTTTATGTAAATAGTATATTAAACCACGATTCCCCCAACAAATTCTTTTATTGATCTATTGAATTTTCAAATTTAGTCCTTAATCTATGAAAGATTTTAGATTTAATCAAGTAAATTGAATTCTAACCCTTTATTATTTCAATATTACATATCTAGCTTTATTTTGTTTTTATTGTTTTTTGAAGTTTATGAAATCCATCACAAAAAGTAATGTGAAATTATTAGATGATTACATCGTTTGATAGATATCTTCAATACAATTAGAACAAGCATAATATTATAACTATTTAGTATGTAGAAATCATTTAAATTGAAATACAAGGTCTATATAGATTGCATATAACTTTCTTCTCTAATCCTTTAAATTTGGTACATTAATGTCTCTAAATGATATATAAGAAAAATACCTTTTAAACCCTTTGACTATTTTATATCTACATTCAAACTTAAATTGTTTGCATATACATATATCTACATTTAAACTTAAAAAGTTCACATATACTTATATCTTTAGTTACAAATAAGATGAAACAATGCATATAGAATTAACAAATAACTATCTACAATCATGCAAAACACGGACAATATACTTGTATATTTAGTTACGAATAATATCAAACGCAATACAAATACAATTAATATATAAGTATCTGTAGCCATGCAAGGCACAGGCAATAATCCAATGTGTGTACATGTATATTTATATATAAAATAGATATACACACTAGATTATTGTTCATGCCTTGCACGGTAAGAGATATTTTATTGTTTATTTCATGTGCGTAGCGTTTGATATTATTCGTACCAAAGATTTTGAATGTGTAAATTTTTTTTTAACATCAATGTGTGTGTGTGTGTAGATATGAGATAGATCATTACTATGTAGATTTATAATACTTATATAATGAAATATACGATTTAGATAAATGTATATACATATTATTATGCATGGATCGTTGTTAAAATATACGATTTCAGTTGTAGTATTTCTTCATGATTCATTATCCACATTTAGATTTGAATACATGTATATCTACATAAATAATTAAGCCTGTAAAAATTACGACTATCTAGCATATGAAAATAGAAGTGCATGTGTTATATTTATTTATTTTGACGTTTTAAGTCTTCCCATTTCTATAAACTCAACACTGCAATACCAATCCGCTAGTATATATGAATATCAATAGATTTACATATAAAATAATAAATTAATTCTTCTATTAGTCATTGAGAAACTCACGATTTATTAAATTCCTAATTCCGATTTATGATTTTTTTATAACATTGATGATCTTAAAAGTTGATAATAGTTTATACTTTATAAATTTAAAGGTTTATTTATGAAAAGTTAGTGGAAATTTTATATAAATGTAAAATGGATAATTATTAAGTAATAGATAATACCAAGTAGATTTATGATAATAATAAATTAAAATTAATTAAGTATTGGTTATGTGTCATCATAGGAGGATGACACGTGTCATCCTAATATCTTGTTTTAGTTATGTATATATATAAATACATACATACATATATATATATATATATATATATATATATATAGAGAGAGAGAGAGAGAGAGAGAGAAAGATCAAACAAGAACTGTTTTTCTAGCGAGAACTGAGAGAGCTATTTGTAACATCATTAATGACTCATTGGCAGGGGTATTTATCTTGGTGCTTGATTAAAATAAATCAATGGCTGATAATGCTAATGGCTCATTAATGTGCTATTAATGAGGGGTATTTTGGAAAATCATGTCTCGCTCATTAATAACAGTTCACCCCAATGCAATTCACGGTTGGGTAAATATATAAATAACCAAAATACCCCTATTAACGAGTCATTAATGGTGGTTACAAATAGTTTTCACAGTTCTTGCAATAACAACAATTCTGGAATGAATTTCCCTGTATATATAGGGAACGGTTCAAACGAGGAATGTTTTTCGTGCGAGAACAAATCTTGGCCCTTTATCAAAATAAATCAATGGCTAATAATTGTAAGGACTCATTAATGCATTCGTTAATGAGTTATTAATGGCTCATTAACGATGCATTATTGAGGTCCACCCGGACGCAATTCACAGTTGGGTAAATATCTAAATGACCAAAATACCCCTATTAATGAGTCATTTGTGGTGTAACTGGTGTTAGAAACAATTCTCAGAAATTTCACACGAAAACACTTTTATAAGTAGCTAACTATAAAACTGATTAGCTAACTAGTCGTGAATCGTGATAAACATGAGAATTTGTGAATCGACTTAACTAACGCACAACTCTATAAATCTGCTAAATTAAATATAATGTCATGCATCAGTAAAGTTGATGCACAAACTAATCACGGAGATTTAGCTTCTTATTAATAAAGGTAAAATATAATAGTGGCTGCTTACTGATTGCAGAGCTGAAAATTTTTGCAATTGTTGCAAATCCAACGTGTTCCAGAGACCATTAGGAGACAGCAATGAGTGCATGCATGCTGCAAGTGAACCATAATGAAATCTTCCTTCATTGGGGATATTGTTTCACCCAGCTGTAAAATAAAGGAAAAGAAAAAAGATTTAAGACAAAAAAAATAGGATTAGGATAGTGAGAATATACCAAATACTAACACCACATACTATGTTTGAGAATTTATGACTAATCATTTTTAATATTTTGTTCAGATATATTTTAACGTAATTCTTAAAACAATAAATAGTTATCAAATTTTGTTCATGATCACATCAGTTGTGTTGATAGATGATGCAAAAAACTTTCTTTTTTTTTTTGTGAAAATAATTTGAAGTCACTAAGAAGGGGGAAAAATTAGAATGACAAATTACCCGATGCATGAGTAGCAAATCTTTTGAAGCATTGGAAGTAAGATCAGTCTGACCAGAAGCTTTGAGTGCTCTTTTAGTTATGGTCCTTTTCATTGAACCTTTTTTATTTTTTCTCCCATCTTCTTCTTGACGAAGCTGATAAATTATATCCTCCGCAGCACCAGGCCAATAATCTCCATCAAAATATGGCAATCGCGCTGCAGTCACCTTAGCTTTACATTCACCAGAAGATACAAAGAAATGGTCGTATAAATTAGTCAGGTCTACTACAATATTTTCCTTTGACGCCTTCCTCAACATGGACAAATACCTGATATAATCCAGTCAATTAATCCATGTCAGTTAATACTACAATACTTAAAACAAAACTGCATTTTTCACCCACACTTACCATTCTCTTAGTTTATCTGACTTTGGTGTCTTCTGAATTTCGGGATGGCAATACAGGATATAATCTTCACCCTTCAATGGAGGGCACGCCCATATATAACAACTAGTGAAACCCCGTAACTTGCAATATTCTAGGTAACCAATCTGAGAAAGTAATAGGAGAATACATACAGGTGTTACACTTTCCAAATTCATAATTTAAATATAAAAACATCATTTCAGATTCAAGATCACTTGCCAGAATTTCATGATATACAAAAGTACGCAAGGCTTCTCCTGTCACTGTTCTTATCTCGGGCCTAAAGTACTTGACTGAATCCAGATAAGATAGATAAACACGACGATGATTTGGCTGCTGACATTCTGCTCCAAATTCTTGAACATACATCCCAAAAAGACATACTTCTACCCCTTCGATTTTCTGAAACAACAAAACCACCTAAAAGAAGAAATCATAGCCTTAGTAGTTGGTCATAATCCACTCCATGAACTTCAATTAAATAAACACATTTCTACTACACTTTAAAAAGAATGTTATTACTTCTACGTACCTTAGATTTATATGGAAATTCTGTGGGGTAATTTTCCTCCTGAAAGATCTCAAGGAATCGTTGTTTGACTTCCAATTTTTTGTCAACAGACGAAACAACTCTGACAACAAGCGATTCCGCTCCAGGAACCTGATAACATGAAATAATATTAATCAACCATTATGCAAAGTTGAAACCACATTATCATGCTTTATTATTATTTGGACTCTTATTATTACTAGTATTTTACCCGCGCAATGCAGCAGGGCCACAATATCTTTATTTTTTATAAAATGTCAATTCAATATGTCTTGAACCAACTTAGAGGGAGAAGAGTGTTGCTATCGATGACATATGTACTTTATACAAACTTAAAATAAATTGACCACTCAACATTGAAAAATGACATCATGTCATTTGTTTATATGGTTAAATTTTGCTTTCTTAATTCGTTTGGTTTACTAATAGTTTGTCAACTTATTGCATTTTTTTAACCTTAATTTCAAACGTGAATTTGATAATGTAAAAAAACTATAACATAAATAAATAAATAAATATATATATATATATATATATATATATATATAAAATTCAAATCAATTTTTTGATAATATATTATAAGTTTTTTAAAATGTTACTTTTTATAGTTGAACCAATTATATTAATACTTTAACTATATATTTATCATATACAATTTAGTGAATTTTTTAGTTTATAATTTAGTTAAAAATACTTATGTATAAGATTATTGAACATGAATAAAAATCATTAAAATTTAAAAAATATATAATACTATACGTATATATATTAAATTTTGTTAGTAATTAAAGTCTTGACCATTATTAACTTTTAATTTAAAAACTTTTGTAACCAATTTCTGTGATTTATTGCATATTAAATTCAACCCAAATTTAGTTTAAAAATTTATTGCTTTAAGGTATTATAAAATTACTTAACTTAAAATTTGGTCTTAAAAAAATGGTCTAAATGCTTTATAGAGTAGTAGAGATTACTACTACTACTACTACTATTACTATTAAAGGGCTACAAACAAAGGTTATATTATATCATACCTCGTCATAACTTTTTCCATGGAACCTTGCCCTATCTGATCTTTCCTGCTTTAGTCTCTTAAACAGTCTGTTCTCTATGTGATCACTGAGAATGGTTCGAGGTAAATCTTTTGCTCCAAGAACAGCACTCTGCGGTAGCGGGACCCGCTCTCCTTTTTCAACTTCTTCCACATAACAATTTGGGCACGTGTACTCTGCTTGTCCCCCGTCGTTTCTACGTCCATTGAATAATGCACAGATTTGATGTTGCCAGGCTTCACATTTGTCACATTGAACCCACTGTGAAAAAAGGTGCAAGCATTATATTAATTTATTTAGAATTTATTACAAAATCTATGAAAGAGCATACCGGTTCTTCAGTCTCCTCGTCATTTTTCTTTTTCTCTAATCTTGCCTTTAGAATATTAGTTCCATCAAAACTTATGGTTTCTCCACGGGACTCATTATAACAGGGAATACAGATATAATGACGTGTGTCACCACTCCCGTAGGTATAAAACATAGCATTTCTTTTGATGCGAGCACCACAGGGTGAGCAATATATAGGTGGTGGTTCAAAATTCAGCTTTTCAACTGCACATAACTGACAAGAATTCTCATTCATTGAAAGCTCCATTGCTTGATTCTTTTCTACCTTTGCTTTGCTCTGTACCAGAACAAATAAGACATGATGAAATTCATTAAAGTTTAGATATACAAGCATAGCTTAATAAGAAACGGGAAGGGCTCAAAAGTCAACCAATGTGTATTTTCAACGCATAAAAACTCCAAAAATCAGTATATTCAGAAAATATATAATAATTCTCTAGTCGATTTGAGACTTTGAGTTGCTAATTATATATGAAAAGTTAAAGAGCTTGGAAAACAAATGTTTTAGGTCAACCCATTTCGAACCCGTAACAGCAAAGGTATCCGTTTTTAACCAAACCCAATTCGACCTGTTACTCGACCTATATCCTTTTGATGATATGATAAACATATATTTAAACTCTGACCTGGCCAACCCACTGCCGGAGACCCGTTATATGTTCTCGAACCTGCTCTGGAGTAAACAACTCTGTCATTGATACTCCCTTTATCTTCGGCTTCCCCGATTTGGTTCCTGCAGAAGTCTCAGCAGCAAGTGCTTCGTCTTCCTGTTTAGCCGGTCCCACCTCTTTCTCGGTTTTAAGGATCTGCTTAGGGAAACCTGTGGCTTCAGTTGACATTACAGAAGCACCATCATTGCCCAGAGGATCTTGCTCATAAATAGTCCTCGAATCAGTGACCTTGGTAGCTCCTTGTATTGAACCCGCAGAAACTTCAAGTTTCACTCCAGTGACCTCATATTTTAGTGGAGTACAGGTGTCACGATCCTGAAGACCATCAGATGTACTCATGATGGAGACAGGTATGATTGGGTTTTCAATCTGAGGAGCAGGTGGCTGTTCGATTTTCATCCTTTTCATGGAAGGAGGTAAATCTTCTGAAGTTTCATTGACAGATGGACTTGTTTTTGTATTATAATCGCTCGATCTGTTGCCTGAGTGTGGGAAATTGGTATGATGGACCCCTTTTTGTTGAATAAAGAGCTTTACAGGAACACAGACAGGACAACTTTGATCCCTGCATTGCTTGTAATGGTGAAGTAATATCTTTGTCCCATGGCAGCGAGGATACTGACATTGAACTCCATCATTGCATGACATAATATGCTTAAGTAGTTTTTGAACCGTTATACAGTTGATTTCAGGGCAGTTTCCAGGGGGATAAACACAACCACGAGCATGCCGCAAGAACAAAAGCCACCGCTGTTGATTCCTGAACTGCAACTGTCGGTCTAAATTAGCAGGCGCTGGGTTCGCTGATGTTTTGACAGCCATAGATGCTTCTGAATAAAGATTATTTTTCCTCTGACTTTGATCATAAAAACCCTCTTGCATTTTCATCTCTTGTGATCTTGAATGCCATTGACCGTCTGGTTGACCTCCTATTGAACATGTAACATCGTTTCGGGTGTCAACACCAAAGCGAATTTGTTGCTGCTGCAGCTGCTCTGAAGTTTCTGGGATCGATAAACACATATCTTGAGGGCCAGATGAAGTACCATGCAATTGACTACCTCTGGATGACTGTAAATTTTCATAAACTTGTGGCTGCAAAGTTTCGTTTCCCGGCTCAGATTTTATTCGACTGCCAAAACCAGATATCAGTGGCGACTGCCCATGTGGTAATCGTTGATTATGTTGTCTTTGCAATCGAAGCATTTGTTGTTGCTGAAACTGAAGAGACTGCTGCTGAGAATGCACAGAATTCTCACCTGGTAAATTCAAAGAACCAAAGGCCATCTCTTCTGATTGATCTATAGAAGGCTTCATGTGTGCAGCCTGATCAGGATTGTGTAAGTTTGACTGATTGACCACCAAGGAAGACTGAGAGCTTGTTCTTTGTGATGCCGATAAGTTTACTGGGTTCGTGTTCATTAGTGAAGTGCCTGAGGTTGTGGGGACATAGAAATTTCCTGATCCATCACCTGCAAATTACACGTATGAACATAATAACAATTACATTAAGAGATAATTTCATTGGAGGTTAACATAAGTTAAAAAATTACCTATTTGAGGTAATGTAATATCACTTTAATGTAAAAAGATCATGCAAGGTTTAAAACTTTGAAAAAACGAATTTAATATTTCAAAACCTTAAATTAAACAGTTTAAGGTAACCAAAGATCCCCTGTAACCTGCTATATAGGTCACCAAATCTCTTTTGAAGTTCATTTATTTATTTTTCAATACCTTTCTATACAAGATTTATTTTCTTCAACTCAGATAAAACATTTTTTTAATTTATGCTACCTTTTAATGAAATTGTCCTTATCTTAACAAATTTACGATTCACTGTTTCACTGAATTCAATATCAGATCAGTAATAGACAGGTAAATAAGTAGAGAAGGCGCTTTCGACCCTTTTTCTTAGAAATGGATCGATTCAGGTTATGTTTTATCTCTAACGGGCCAATTTGGTTTTTAATCAAAAAGTCCATTCAAAGTGCATTGTTAATGCATAACCTACTTAATCACTTTATTAACATTATAGGGTTTACATTGTAATAATATAATTTTTCGTAACCATACTTGCAAAAGTTGTTCTAAACCATGGGCAAAAAGTGTTTCGAGTCAACCCAACCCAACCTTGCCACCTTTGAAATAAGTGTAGAAAGATAATGAGTGTGGAGAAAGGGTACCCTGAGAAAGTTGTCCTTGATTTTGATCATAATATTGTGGGCCCAGTTTGGAAGATTTTACGTAATGAGAATCTGTCAATAACCCTTCAGTATTTCCCAAACTATTACCCATCTGTGAACTTCTACCCATCATCCCTAAATTACCGTTTAACAACCCATTCGAAAACCCGAAAGCTTTTTGAGTCAAAGTAGACCTAACCCCCCCACCCATTTGACTTCCCAAACTATGCAAGATGCGGCTGTTTTGACCACCAAGTTGCTTCTGTTGCAGTGGCTGAGACACCATAGTTGAGTCGACACTTGGAATCACAGAAACATTACTAGATGGCTCTGATTTCATGAAAGATTGGTTACTTGTGCTATTAGTATTGTTAAATCCAGGAGTCGGCATCATTCTTTGTCCACCGGTTGATGAAATTAAGCTGTTTCCACCTGAACTTACTGAAAAATTTCCTGAACAAGTGGATCCAATTGTACATCGTTTTACTAAAAGTTGATAATTTGAAAAGAAAAAAAATTGCATTAAGTAAGAGGATAAATAGTTTATTACCATCAAATGAGCCAGTGTGCATGCCCCTGGAAGGTACAGAGGTATTCATAGAAAAGCTTCCTTGATTGATAGCTGATGACATCATCATGCTATTATTACCACCAGCATTGGCACCAACCAAAGAGTTATCTGTAGACGATGGAGCCATTAAATTATTGTTCACACTTTGGGGCACACCTGGAGTTGGAATCATTGTTCCCATCGCAACGTTAGCGCTACTTTGTTGCTGATACCGCTGATTGTGATTGTGATTGCTCAAGTTGGGCCGTTTTATCAGAACATGTATACGTTTTTCCAGTGTCTCTAAATTCAAATACTCCTCCTAAAAAGAAAAAAAAACATATTTATCCATAGTGTGTATATGTTAGAAGACAGGGTTCATATGCAATACAAATTAGACAAAATAATCATTTCTTTTTCTTCTTTTCCTAAGTTCTATCAATAGAATTTTCTTGTAGGAAAATATAAAGCTCAATGTTTCTTACTCAATCCTAGGTAACAGTTTCAGTCAGTAGGATTTTGGAGCTTACAGTTAATGTGAAGGATGTGGTAACCCATCCTTAGAAAATTGTTACATCTTTTTTAAGTTAATGTAATCCCTTTAATGCTTTTATTTAAATAGCATTCTTTAATCACTTGAAGTAATTACAACCCTTTTCTGATTGACTGTTAATGATCCGTATATTATTGCACCGGTGATATTTATTCGACTTATTCAAAAGTGAGTTTAATTACAGAAATATGTGTTCCCTTTACACATTGATGCCAGTAAGATGAACAGTAAGTAGCCTTTTCCAGTACCATATGAGCAAAAAAGAAAAAGCCACCAAATATTGGAGAATAACTCCTGATTATTTAAATAACAGAATATGAATGTTGCAAATGAAAACATATCTATAATAAAAAACCTTTGATGTAGCAGTTTTAAACAAGCCTTCTTCCAAGCGCCTAACAATATCCCGGACATTCTTTGGAGCCATCTCGCGAGGTTGTCGCTGCATGAGGTATTCATAGCTAGAAACAAAAATATTTAAGACTTTTCATATCAGGATTTAACCCATATAGTGTAACACTAATTCATGAAGCACATGATTAAATATCTGGTCAGAGCTATCAGATTATGACAAATGAAAATACTACGAGTTACAGAAGAAAAGTAGCAAATAAGGATAATTATTTAAATAGTAGAAAAAGCATGGAACAAACAATATAAAAAGGCCCTTATCAAAATTATGCTATAAGATAGCATCTAAGTTCAATCATGATATTATAAATAAATAAATATATAAGTGTGTGTGTGTGTATACATATATATAGGGGAGGGTTTAAATGACAACTGTTTTTCATGCGAGAACCAATCTTGGCCATTGATTAAAATAAATCAATGGCTAATAATTGTAAAGGCTCGTTAATGACACACTAATGAGGGGTATTTGGGAAAATCAAGCCTCACAATTAATGACAGTCCACCCGGATGCAATTCACGGTTGTGTAAATAATAAATGACCAAAATACCCCTATTAATGAGTCATTAATGATGTTACAAACCGTTCTCATACAAAAAACAGTTCTCGTTTGAACTTTTCCATATATATATATATATATATATATAGACGTGTGTGTGTATTAGCACAATGCTTATCAAGGTGTACGGAGTTAATTAAATATTATCATTAATACTAAAAAAAAGGATAGAATAAATAAAGAAGGAAAGTGGAAATTAATTCTAGATGCCATTGATACTCGTAGGAATCAGCTGTGCACACACAGATAAATCGAAATTTCAGTTTACGAACATAATTAAGACGAATAAAAAGTATTTGTAACCAAGAAGATGAAAGCCATATCTCCCATAAAAGCACATGGGACTAACACCATGCAAACATAAGGGTGAAACGAATAAGTTTACCACTGGAAACCTCGATATAAATGTGTGAATATGATCTTGTGAGCTGAACACAATGGATGAACTAAACCATATTCAGCCAGTAGATAATGAATTTACAGTAACTCTCAAAACTTACAAATTACAATATGACATCAATCGTAACGATAGTAACGATCATACATTTTTGGTAGAAATTTCCCTTAAAGGCAGGTGCCATGTAATAAGTGAAGTTTGTTTGACTTTTTACTATCATCAAACGACAATCAGGCTACATCCAACACAACCATATGATCATTAAATTCAAACACACTAGACTAGTATACAGGGTTTGCAACACAAATGCTTAAGTACATACATGCAGACACACCAATGTATAAAAAGCACCCTTGCTATAAAAACAAATATGAAAAGGAACTTACATTCTATCTTGTATAAACTGTCGGGCCTTCACAAAACCAGGCTCCATATTGAGTGAAGCCTGGGAACCTTCAGGGTTCTGCATCATATTCTGTTGCTGTGTTATGGCAGGCAATGAAGCACCAGTTTGATTGGAAACCTGCCTTGAGTACTGTCCTGACATTGGAGCCTGTAAATTCATACTTATCCTCTCGGTTTCTACCAAAATTATCTTTCATAACAAAAATGTGACAATTCCAGACAAGGACGCCTAATCATATACTCCAGATTTGTTAAGATTGTGCTTCAGATATTCCTAGTAATACCAGAGAAAAGCAATATAAGATATTGAGCAAAAACACAATGACAATAGATATCTTTTGAGTCAGGACATCAAAAAAGTAATAGGAGGCATCTCAAAAGGCATGCAAGGACCTCCACCAAATAGAAGCATTACTCCCAAGTTGCATAAAGCTATATATATTTTAACATTTATTGCTTGTTGCAATTTTCTACAAGGTTATATGTGGATAAGTTTGTGTGTGTTAATCCATGCCTGCGTAATTATTCCTAAATTGAACACCAAAGGCGTTCGTGCCTCACATTACATCTATACGAGGGAGACCAGCAATTCCAACTAATTCTAATGCAAATGCTACAAATAGAAGAATGCTAATACTAGAATGTGTAACAACAACCTAATCAATTTTGCAATAACAAGTCTAACATCAATGATGAAAATGTGCACTTTTGGGGGAAATCAACCAACTGGAATTAGTCAACATTTTGAATTCACATTTATATCAGACAGACATCAAACCCTACCGAACAAGTATCTCAACTATCTCCAACCAGACAGCCACATCGCGTTCATAACGCAAAGAGGAAACATAATTTGCAATTCGATTGCCCAGAAAATGTAAAAAGATTAATACATTAAAACCGAAACTTCGATTCCCATTTACGTGAAATTGAATCCCTAATAACTCAAACTCGACGCGTATCAATATCGAACTATCTTTTTATAAAATTCAGCAATTCAAAAGCTAAAAAAGCTACAGTAATCATCCATGTCTTAGCAAGATGAATCAAAAATCCGTCTTTGCAACAATCAATTAAGATTACACGATGCCACAATTAAATCAGGGAGAACCCGAATTGAATAAAATTATGCAATAATTAAGCGAAGCCTGGCGATAGATCGCAGTGCATATACCTTGATTTAGTCAGGGTTTGTGCACCACGTTGATAAGCAAGAAGAGACGAATTTCGACCCCCACGCGACTTATGAAGTGAGAGAGAAAAAGGGTTGAAATTTTGTACGGCATAGTAGTAAAAATAGCATTTTGTGCATTTATAATATATATTTTAAAGACTTGTGTTTAACAAGAACCATGTTAAAAATATAGTGGTAAAATTTTAATATTCAATCATATATGATTCAGTATATAATCATATGTGATTTATAAAATGATCACATGTGAATTATGAAAAATGTCACTCCGTCCAAAATTTTAAAATGTCAATCTGGACCATTTATGTCATTGATACAAAAGCTAAAATTACTCCCTTAGAACTATGACTTAAGTATAGACTATATTGAATATTCTTCATATTTTAAGCCTTGTCGGTCATGTTTTTCTCAAATTTGAGTTGATCTCAATCATACTTAACAATATTAGAAGAGTGAATTGAGATAACAAATTTTGTTTGATTCACTGAGGTGGCGTTTGGTTCGTAGATTCTTTTTCATTGGAATTGAAATCTTGGAAGAAATTTTAAAGGGAAGGAATTTGAATTGGAAAGTAATTACTTCCTTTTTATGTTTGGCAAGAGATGGAATTCAAAAGGGAAAAGCTTGGTGAAATCGGTGGCACCTTCCGCCTGCCACCGCCGCCGTCCTCAACCATCTCTGTCGCCACTCGCGACCACTGCCCCAACACCATTCAAGCCACCATCGGGATGAATGAATCCCTAATCGCTGGTCGTCGGGATAAAGAAAATGAAGCCACCGTCGTCGAAGCCACCAGTCGAAAAAGATGAAGCCACTGTCAAAGCCACCGTTCACCACTCGTCACTCGTCGTCGAAGCCACGAGTCGAAGAAGATGAAGCCTCCGTTGAACCCACCGGTCGCCACTGGTCACTTGCCGGTTGCCGTCGCCGAGGGAGAGAGTGACGGGGATGAGAGACGAAAAAATGTTGAAATCTTTGGTCACAGGTGATGGTGATGGAAGGAATTTGAATTCCATCTAATCTTGGAAGGAATCTGAAATCCCTCAGATGAAGGAATCTGAATTCCGTTTAGAAATCCAATTCCCTTGACTAAGTTGAACCAAACATGGGATTTCCTAGGAATTGGATTCAAATTCTCACAGAATCCCATGAATTCCCTCCAACCAAACACTCCCTGAGATTTGGTCTTCTATGAATTGCATTCCTTCTTCAAAAAAGGTTTTTTCTTTAAAATGCATGTTAATATAGTTTACAAAAAACAATATTCTCTTAAAAAGTTGTTATCTAATGTTTACTAAGGTGGCGTTTGGCATGCAAAAATGTTTTCCAATGGAATTAGAATCTAGGAAAGAATTAGAATGTGAAGAAATTGGATTTGGAATTTAAAATCCTTATCTATTGTGTTTAGTTGTAAAATTAGAATTGAAATTAGAATTTAATATACCTCCCCCACCACCCAAATCCACCACCCACCACGACCCACACCCACCACCCACCACCCCTAACCATAGTCACCCTAATCGAAGCTCTAACCATCGTCGTGCCACCATCGAAGCCCTAACCACCACTATCACGCTAATCGAAGCCTTAATCGCCACCAGCGCCACCCCTAATCGACCTATGAAGAAGAAGGGTTTGGGGCGGTGAGCTGTTCAACGTTATCACAGTGGCGATTCTAGTTGGGAACGGCGGTGATGACGACAGTTCTCACGATGGCAATTCGAGTGGCCGGAATTTGTAAACGGCAAGAGTTGGGCGGCGAGTGAAAGATGTGAGGTTGTGGTGGTGAGCAGATCACTGTGTAAGATGGAAAGAAGGTGAATTCCATCCAAGGTTGGATAGAATTTGAAATCCCTCGTATGGTGGAATGTTTTGATCATTTAGGATTCCTTTTCCTTCCTCATTTTTGAACCAAACAAATGAATTTGTTGGAATTGGATTCCAATTCCTAAGGATTCCCAAGGAATCCATCCAACCAAACACTACCTAATACATGATCATATGAAAGGTTTAAATGAGAATGGATAATTAGGTGAGAATGAGAGACTTAGGAGCCGTTTGTTTGCTGCTTAATGGAACCATTCAGCGCTAAATGCTGAATCATTCAGCATTCAGCCTGTTTGATTGCTGCCTCTGAATGAAGACTGTGCTGAATGATTCAGCATAATGCTGCTGAATCATTCTACTTTAATAT